>JAULBS010074129.1:0-20715 GCA_032355785.1 Symmetromphalus regularis | reverse complement strand
TATATATAAAAATAGGTATTAGTAACTTATTCTGTCCATGTGAAATGAACCATTTGGTGTACATTTGCAACCCCTAAAATTGTCTGCTGCAATTGGCAATGTCGTGGAGATTACCGTAGAGTTTTTTCTCCACGGCACTTTTTTGCCATGGACTAAAAAAACTTTGTGTTCTATTTTTTTGTTATTAAAAATAAAGTATATTTTATACTAAAACTGCCTTGGACACTTATTTCTCCACAGCTTTTATTCTGCTGTGAACATTTTCTTAAATGCAGGTGTTTTTTTTCTTTTTTGGCCTAATACTAAAAAAACATGATCCATAGCTATTTTGTGCAAGCTGGTAGTTTTTGTAACAAGACAGTCCAGAAATGGTGACTGTCTGTTATATTTACTTCTAACTTTACATTCATGAATACTGACTGGATTCCAATATCACCCAGTATTACTGTGTTACCATGTCACCTACATGTAGTTTTAACCTTGAGAGAAAAAACTGTAAAAAAGCTTATTTGACATTGAAACCAGACTGTATTATTACTAGTTATTGGACCATTGGAGCCTTTTTGAACTTAAGTTCCATATAAAGGCTTAGTTTCTTTTTTATTGTTTTTATTGGTCCACCGACACCAGACCATGAAATTAAGTGAAATAAAATTAAAATTGTTCTTTTGGGGTTTTGTTATTTTATCCAGTAGCAGATTATAATGGGTGCAAATGGGGCAAATGCTCTCAGCCCAAGATTAAGACCAGCCCAAAATTCAAAGTAAAAAAAATTGAGAGTGAAACATTTGAATATAACTATTTTTAATTATGTTAGAACCGGCCCAATATATTTGTTTGTCCAGCTCTGTTAAGGGTAATCCATCACTGATTTTACCTTAGACATAATAATCATAATAATTATGATAATAATATTGTAAAAATTATCACTATTGTTATAATTTGTGTTATGATACTTGTTTCATGTTCTTTGCATGCATCTACTTTACATCAAACATATTTATACAAAAATTGTTTTATTTTTTGTCTTGTGATAAACACAAAGTTGTAAATGACATTTCTGATAATTTATGTAACATAATTACATGTTAATGAAGTAATAACAAATTCAGTTTTTTTTTTAAACTAGTCAGTATTTTCTCAGAACTTGTCAAAGAAAGAAAGGATGGTATGACACTGTAAAGAAATGATTGTTTGTTTAATAACACCCTAACACATAGTTTAACCCTTTCAGACTTGTTAAGCCATTGCCTTAAAGTGCCGCAGGAATTGATATATCTCAGCAGTTAAACAAAGGATAAATTTAAAGATGGTTAAATGATGATAACTTTTTTATTATTCATGGTAGAAGGTTGGTTAAAATATATTTGTAAAGATAAATGAATTTTCTTTAAGAACTATCTCATCATTATATATAAATATAGATATTTATTGTATTAATTCCTTATTATAAGGACATCAAATTTCTATTAAAATCTGTTAACGAATTGACCCATTTAGAAAATCTTCACTCACTCTTCGACAACATACATGTTTCTCAGAAGTGGTATGTCATCTTATATTCGTGATACTATTTCACCTACTTGCATTCCGTCTGAGTTTTTATTCTCATATTCCGATAAAACATCACTTTCTCTGTCATTTTCCGAGAACACTGTGCCACGAAAAATCTATGCCTCCATTACAGTTCGATACAAAATCGGGCGAACATTGACCAAAAAACTGAAAATTTTCACAGCAAACCACGCTACATTTCTAACAGGATGTAGTTCTTAGCATTACCTAAACTGCACATGTCAAGTTATGATGAATTTGGCAGTAAATACAAGTTAAAAAGACGCAACGGGATTTCCTCTTCTGAAGTCTGAACGGTGATTTTTTTTATATAGCGGGATTTCCCATTCCAAAGTCAGAAAGGGTTAATATCCTCTATATAAGAAATGCTAATTTAAGATCATGTGTCTGTCCTTATGATATCTAATCAGAGTACATGTACATTTAACAACAGTATTAACAGAAATCACTAAATATACCTTAAAGATAGGAATGTCCCCTGCATCTGTTGATTTCTCTTTCAGGGCGATCTGGTTAAGAGTTATGTCACAGGGAACATGGAGCCCCACTACAAGTCATGGAAACGTCAGTTATTTCGATACTGCGTCAGTCTTCCAGTCACCAGTCTTAGCCTAGCTGTCATCTTCATTGTGATGTTGTTGATTTTCGAGTTACAAGAGTGGATAAACAGTCACATCGCTCAGGACGACATTCCCAGCTTCCTTCGCTTCATTCCAAAAATCTTACTGGCTCTTTCGATCGGGGTCCTTGATGAGGTGTACAAGAATATTGCACTATGGCTCAATGAAAAAGGTTGGTGTCAATATTTTAACCAATATATGGGTTATAGATAGTTCCCAGTATATCAGTAGAGTGGCTAATTATAGGATGCAGTTAGCTGTAACTAAGCTTCACATGTGTTTCATGAATGGATGCAGAAATAGCTCAGAATGTAGTAGAATGATCACATTTGCCTTTCCCATCTTCATAACCCACTAAGGACTTACAAAGTCTGTTTGTTGCTTTGTTTTGAGCAATTGCATCCAGTTTTGACCCCAGTGTTAGTCTGAGTTATAGATAAAATTTCATTAACATTTAGGTCCATCAGTATTTATTGTTCACTCTGTTATTGTTTGCAACTATACTTTTCTTTAACTTTGTTTTACTTTTTTTGTTTGTTTTTTGCAGAAAATTACAGACTTGAAGAAACCTATGCAAACCATCTCATCATCAAGTTGGTTTTGGTAAACAATTAATTATATCCTTATTGTTTTAAATAGGCCATGTGTTTATTAAACTTTTAAAAAGTCCAGATAAATGAATTAACACTATACGCATGCAGCTGAAGCCATCACACTAAAATTGGGCCATTTTTTATTCAGGTGAGGGTTTTCTTTTTAGAGGCAGTATGATTTTTATTTGGTAACATTTAGTTTTTGTTGTTTTATTATTTTTCTTTCTTAGAAGTGAGTGGTGTGTCATTGCATTGTTATAGCAGTATAGCTAAAGTATATTTTAACTGAAGAGCAACATTCTCCCTCATTTACAAATATCTTTCAACGTGATTTAAATTCTGAACATATTTATCATTGCATATATTTTGTTTCATTCATTTTGGTTACATAATATTAAACTCATTCAAATTAAACTACATTTTCAACTAGTGTATACACTGTAAATGTTACCAGCTGTACATTTCTTCTTTTATTTAAAGACAGTTATGAGTCATTTATTTATCTCAACATTTTCCTATTTGTGCAGAGATATACAAACACCCCCAAAAAAACTTAGTATCCATAAAATGCTAATTTTACTGGGTTTCAGTTGATAATGATAATTAATTTAAATATACATGATGCCTCTATCTCTGGCACATACTGTGTAGAAACAGGAACATATTGATAAATGTGAATAGCATGGAAGTTTCATTGTATTGCAGAACTATATTTGACTCCGTATTCAGTTTCAGTTTGTCAACTCGTTTCTCTCCCTCTTCTACATTGCATTCTACCTTCAGGATATGGACAGACTTAGAGATGTAAGTATGAAAAGTTAAGTAAAGTTTGTTTTATTTAACGACATCTCTATAGTGTCATAGATATTACATTAATTTTACAACATTGCATATTTCTCATATCTCAAACCAGCATACAAATAACTGGTGTAGTAATGGTGTTTTGTAGAGATCTTTACTCGTTTGACCTTTCAGAATAATATTAGGCTATATTTGACATAATTTGTTATTGGCAACTTCATGCCATTTTATAATGTTTTATTAAAAAAAGGCACTTTCATAACAAAATGTATGTTTAGTGAATACACAGAGTTTGCATTTTAGTCAGTTTAGTTTGAATTTTGTTACTCATTCTGAATAGATTTTTGTTCTATTAATTTCTCTTACTAATAGCTAATTAAAAATGAAGATAATGCTATTAGATAATTTGTCTACTGATATTTTGAAACTGTACATGATCACAATTCATATCTATTTAAATTTTATTAATTATTCTAGCAATTAGCAGCTTTGCTTATCACCCGCCAGGTTCTGAGTAACCTCAAAGAAGCTCTTCTTCCGTACCTTATTTGGAAATTCAAACTGCTCAAGGTCGGTCTGAAGATCACAGGTCAGATGTCGCCATCCACGATAGATAAAGAAATGACAGAGATGAAACAGGAGATCAAAGACATGACATGTCGACGACGAAATGTGAAAAATAATGATGGCATGGCTCCAGCAGATGAGAAGGGACAAGGTGATGCTGGCGTGAGTGTGGATGAGGCTGTAGTTTATAAGGAGAAGGATGAAGATGTGAGTGATGAGAGAACAGATGATGCTAAATCAACCACGGGATTGCCAACGTTGACACAAGCTGAGGTTGAAAGTGCCATGCAGAAGGTTATTATATTAACATTACTGGAATGTAAAACAGTTGATGCACCACAGTCCTTGAGGGACTGGACTAGTCTAAACTCTAAAACAATTAGGCCATTTCTTGTTCTAGCTAGCAGTTTATCACTGGAATGTAAAACAGTTAATGCACCACAGTCCTTGAGGGTCTGGACTAGTCTAAACTCTAAAACAATTAGGCCATTTCTTGTTCTATCTAGTAGTTTATGACTGGAATGTAAAACAGTTGATGCACCACAATTCTGTAGGGTCTGGACTTAAAACTGTGAATTCTAAAACAGTTAGGCCATTTCTTGGTCTTGTTAGTGGTTTATTACTGGTGTAAAAAGGACCATGGTGTCTACTGTCTGTTAGAAGGTGCATATAAAAGACCCCTTGCTGCTAATATGAAAGAGTAACCTAACTGATGGTTGCAGGTTTCTTCCTTGAACCGTATGTCACAATACCATGAGTTCAGCTCCTAATGGCCACTGATTGACTAATGTGCAAAACATTACTTTGCTCTAGAGTTTAATATTAGTTAGCATGATGTTAAAGTGTGGACTTCAGGTTGAGTCATGAGTTTAAACATTTCATAAGCATGGGACCATATATAATGCAGGCTAAACAGTACAGAAGTTATTTAAGGTGCTTACAATTTCACAATTCACCTTCATGCATAGATAATTTGATCACAGAAAAAAGGAAGACTTAAAAGTGTGATATATGTTTCATTTTTTAAAATGAAAATTGTCATCTTTGTTTCTAAATCTCGCCAACGTCACTAATCAGTCAACTGTTACTTCAAAACATTAATCCTTCTATTTTTAATAGATACCCCTGTGTGACCCCGACTAAGCAATCTTATTTAATTAAGTTTGGCATAAAATGCAAAACATACCTAAAACAAAAAAAATAATGTTCAAAACAAAATATTAACTAAAAGATTATAAAGTCCTAAATAATAAAGGAAATCACCATTTTTGTTCGTTAATATCAATTAGTATTTTTAAATAATAATTTATTGTCTTTTTAATGGTAATCCAGTAACATGAATAATTGAAAAGAAAATCATTTATCATGTTCATTACGGTAATTCAGTAACGTGACATATCAGGGATATATATATACTACAAAATAGCTAACTCATTTGGGTGTTGGGATGTAACAGTTGTTATTAGCATTTTCTAAAATAATAGTTGTAATATATTTAAGTTTTTCTTTGAAAATCATTTGTAAGTTACTTATATCTATATAATAATGCTATATATCTTATGTTAATATTAACTTAAGATATTTAAAACATCATATAAAATATGTAGTATTAACCTTTTATGTGTTTTCGTTTATATCCTAAAATCATAGCAAAGTAATTTTACCAATAATTACAATAATAATTTTAATAATACATACATGTATACATGTGCATCAGATAAATTATATTAACCAGTAAAATTGCCATATTCAAAGTTAGGCTCCATTCAGACATGCTTGGGTGACATTGAGATTATGATCTTGAAGAATTTTCTTAATCCAAAATTTTTCTAATTGCTTGAAAGACTGTTGTTTGTTGTTGAAAAAAATTGATAATTGTTATTATCGATCCGTGATTATCCTAAATAACGAAACGATTGCAAGAAGATCCATTCCGCATGTATGTTATCTTTTTGATGTCTTGATATATGAAAGCAATGCATGCAAATCTGTTTAGCCCAAGCATGTCTCAGTCAGATTATTAGGTGATCCCATTCAATAGCCCATACTAGAAGAACAACGATTAAAACAAGATTAACTGGACTGTCGCCATCTGAAGTAGCCTATTGGGGAGATATCTTACCAATTGGAAGTATGACTGTGTGTGCTGGAGACCGTTAAATTTTACGACTTTATTTTTTGGAGTCTATATCACACCTTGCACAAGTTTCACAAATTAAGCCGACACGGTATTTGAGCTACGGCACTTACCAGACATGAAGGCGCCTACTCGATGAGGTAAGGGAGCACGGGCCGTGTCTGCTTATTTCTCTGGGGAAACCTCTGCAGTATAAGATAATCAAATAAATACATTGTCTGGATGATTTTTTCAAGAGAATCATTTTTCAGTTTAAGAAAGTTGGTATGGGTGTTTTGTTTAATATATATATGTTTAAATAAAATGTAGTAACTGTTTTAATGTAGTCTAGAGAATGGATTATATTTTATTACAATAAATAAATAATTTTGTTTCTGGATACTGAATTGTTTCCAGGTGTTAAAAAAAAAATCCTAAGCTGACTTCATCCCCCAACCCCCATTATTAAAGCTATGTGGTGAGCTCTACATCACTTGTACTCTAATGCTGAACACAGAAAATATTTTCTTGTTGATTAAAAACATTACATTTTGTTGAAATGTTTTAATGTTACATTATCACCAGCAATGACAACAATCTCCATCATTTGGAGACGCTATAGTTAGTTTTGACAAGTAATATAATGTTAAATATGACTGTACTTGCAGTATGAAGACACGTATGAAGATTTTCTCGAAATGTTTATACAGTTTGGCTACGTGACTCTGTTCTCATCGGCATTCCCGCTAGCTGCTCTGTGTGCGCTGCTCAACAATGTGATAGAAGTTCGCACTGATGCATTCAAGTTGTGCATCAATCATCAACGACCTTTCGGCAAACAGGTGGAAAATATTGGAATCTGGCAGGTATTAAAAACATTTATTTATTTAAAATTTATTAAAAGATTTTTAGCATGACCTGTAACATTCTGTGTTTTTCAGATTGTAGCAAAAAGAACCAATTGTGACTTCAGTAGGACTTTCATTTTTTGTTTGTATTCAAAATGGACATGCTTGAATCATAAAGTGATAAAGACATTCTTAGCTGTAGGTTGGAATTTTCCACATTATTAAGCCATAATCTGTTGTAAGTTACTAAAAAATGGGATAATATAATTTTTGACTTTCTTACAATAATTCAAAACAATACAGTCAATTCCATTTAATTTCTTAACAGATAATAGCATATTTCTGTTATTTGTATAATATTCTGAATCACAGAAGAATTTAAATATAAATGTACAGAAAAGATAACAAAATATATGAGAAACCTTTTTTACTTTCAGATACAAAATGACCATAAGGGCAGCTTAGCATTTAATTAGTTTTTTTGTATCTGTTGTAGCTTTCAAATTATGTAGTCTAAAAATTCCTTACTTTTATTTTATACTAGATATTGAAAGGTTAGTGAAGTAACCTTAAATTGAGATTACTGATAAAGAAATAATCCTGTTAATTGCATAAAATCTGCGTTTAAGAGGAATCTGCAACATTATGAAACAAAAACACAAATAATTTATTTCAGAATGCCCTTGAAGTGCTTGGGATGATCGCAGTGATTGTAAACTGTGCTTTGATTGGTGTGACTGGTCTAACTCAACGCATGGTCCCTGGAATGGGGGACCAGTCTGTGATAGTGTTCATAATTGTCCTGGAGGTAGGCACTTTTATTGACATACATATACCTGTCAGTTTCATTACCTATGTTGCTAGACTCTGATATTTGTCACCACTACCTGTCATTCTTCAAAGCCCATGTTATTATTTATTTTTTTCCTGTTTTTTGTAAACATTTGCAGTCTAAATGTGAAAAAGATTAAACTTAAACACGTAAATAGATTTAAGAATTTGATTGAAATACATGTAGTATTTATGTTTTATTACTGTAGCAGAGTTTGATCTTTTTAGTAAAAGTAAGAGCCATGAACATCCAGGTAAATTTCAGAAATAATATCCTGATTTAATTTTGTTTCTGCTTATTAACAGTTATTACAAATATAACAGAATCATTTTTATTTTCATAATAGTGATGATATAATATGGTAATAATGTTGTGGAAATATTTTAATTGAGATTCTCTTAGCCACTAGCAGAATCAAATGTTGACATTAACCTATTTGGACATAGGGGACTAATTTTGATATTGATTATAAATTTAAATTCATACACAGTCCTTGTCCCCTCTACAACCAGCCCAACTCACATCCACTGCTTACTGTTTAAAATAACATCTTAATAAGTATTTAACAAGAGGACGTTTGTTTTTAAATATTAATTTTAACAATTATAATATTTCTAAACCATACATGTGTGTATCATTCCTCAAATGATTGATGTCTTTTGGGTAATTTTAATTTACTTATTTTTAAATATATCAGTTGTTTTTTTGTACTTATTTTCAGCATGTTGTCCTAGCTTTGAAGTTTGGCTTGGCTTATGCAATACCTGACATTCCAGAATGGGTTGCCCTTGAGATGGCCAAGATTGACTTTCAGAGACGAGAGGCTCTCAAGGTTTATTTCCTTTCACTATACACTACTAATATATCCACCTAAAGTATTTTTCAAATATTCGGAGCAACCTATCTCCAGTTTGGGCTATTTTCAATTCAAACCAGTGGTCCACAACTGGTTCCTCAGAAGCTGTGGTATGTGCTGTCCTCTCTATGGGAGATATAAAAGACCCATTGTTGCTTATTGGCAGCAGCGGGTTTCCTCTAAAGAAATATGTCAGAATGACCTTATGTTTGACATCCAATTGCTGATGACATGATAAAATTCAGTGTGTTCTTGAGGTGTCATTAAATAAAACAAACTTATTAAATATTCTTAAATATAGGTTTTTTAACGTTATGTGGAATGGCTCAGTATTTAAATAAAAATAATGATATATATTGTAAAATTAAATTTTAATAAACAATCCATCCTTCCATCACAGTTAACACCACCAAATGTTTTCTTTATACTGTGTAACAGGATTTTGGGTGCACAGTGATGAATTAAAACAATTATGATGCTAAACTTTGTTTAGTTGTAAAAAAAAAAAAAAAAAAATACTTTTCTTTCAACTTGGTGAATGTTGCATAATGAAAGATAAAGATTGTTACTTTTTCAACAGATGTGTTGAGTGTTTGAATTAAGTGATCCAACTTATTCAAAATAATTCATCTTAACAGGACACTTCAGACAGATTTGACAGGTATAGTTAAACCTGTATATAACAGCCACTCAAAACCTACTAAATGAGATTGTTATAAACAGGTGACTTACAAATGTACTTCAAAGGGAATTAACTCTAGTGGCCGTTTAGACATCTGGCTGTTTTATACAGGGTGGCCATTAGACCCGTTTCATCTGTGCTTAGTATAGATTGCACTTTAAGTAAAACACCAAAGATTTTATAATGTTTTATCACTTCCACATTTTCTTTCATTCCAGAGGCTTGAATCACAGAACTCGCCCGGACTTCACTCCCCTGATATGAGAAGCAGACGTGTGTCTGAGAACCAAGGCAGTAGCTCTCCTGGTTCTGGTTTCAACCGGTCTTCATCTAACAAAGCACCAGGACCTGCTTCCAACAAACTGTCCAATCAGAATGCACCAATTCCTCCACCCAGACATATGGATGGAATGAGACCACTTAAATCGTCAATCTGCACCCTCACTTTAAATCCTAACAGAATTTCCAAAACAATGACTCCATTCTGTGAACAAAGAATTACAGGCGGAATTGTCAACAGAAGCTGCCCAGAATCTCCACAATCAGAAACGAGTGCTCCAGATGATAAAAATACATCTTGTGTTAACTCAAACTCAGATAGATCTAACAATAAACCAAGAACTAACTCCAGTCCTCGCATCTTATCATATGAGAATCCATCGTACTGTGGCATTTCTGATAACCAGAAAGCTTCAAATTCATCCCCAATGTGTGAGAGGGCTTCAGATAGGGTCGGAAATTCTCCCACAAACCCATTTGATCCAGCTTACGTTCAGCCTCGATCATTGGCGCCATTGAGTACTAGAAGAAGAATGTCTGGTCCACCGGTGACAATATACCATTCCGATCTCAGTTGTAGCAAAAGCAGACAATTGCATGATTTTCCACACAGTTCAGGAACATTTGAGAATGAGCGTGAGAAGATGCATGACAGATTTGAAAGGAGACAGAGACGATTTTCTTCAGACGAATTAAACAGAAAGAATTCTTGGGAGAAAGAACGAACTGATGCTCTGAGGATTTCGGAAGAAATTGTATCAAGTTGTTCAGAAAGCCAGAGTGGTAAAATTGTGTTTCGTGGTGGGAATGTTAGTATACCTGGAAGTTTAAACAGTAAGAATTGTGAAAGTCATACGGTGCATGTTAAAAAGATGTAGAATTGTTTTCTAAGTCTCGCATAAAATGTGTTTTCATTGTGGTCATCATACAAAGAATTTTCTTCTTTTAAAGGTGTTTAATTATATTTCAATAGTGCCAAATTTATAGGCTATTTTAAGGGCTGTTCAAAGTGTAAGATATTTACCTATTAAAGGGTCAAGACCCTCATACTTATTGAAAATGTAGATAGCACTATTGCATATTGAGTCTATTGCAGCATACATACTACCATCCAGTGTCAGTCCAGGATTTTTATTGAAAATAATGTGAATAGTTATGATAAACAGATTTTTGTAAACATTCTGATGATATGGCATGTAGGAACATTTCCGGTTTTCTTTGGAAATCCATTTTTTCCACCAATTTCTTTCCTATTTCCTTTTGTCCATTTTCTATACAAAGATATTTCATTGGCAGTTTTCAGGGTTTTTTCTGAAGGCCATTTCCATTCCTGTCTTACAATACCAAGTCTCATATTTAAAAAAGATATCAGGATGTTTTGGTTTTTTAATCCTGTTTATTTTATCATCATTTTAGATTAATGGAAGGAGATAATGTTTCTGAAAACTGTATTCTGATTTAATAAGAAAATGTTGACAGTTGTGAATGACATTTGAACATCTACAGGACATATTATATTATTTCTACGGAATAATCATCAAGTCCGTGCGTTGGTTATGCAGATTTCAATCCATACAAACTGAAGATCAGTTACATTACGCAGGCAGAATTTTATGACTAATTTTGTGTTCTTGATATAAGTTTAAAAGCAATCTTCAGACCTAATTTACATCTGAAAGTTGCTTTAAACTTATCAAAAATGAGGATTAGGTCAATTCCATGTTATGTGTAATATAATTCACTTAACAGAACAATTGGTTACCTAGGTGAAAACTAGGTGAATTATCTTCTGGTTGCCTCTTATTGTGGAATACTGTCCCCTATGTAAGTAAAAATAAAAAAAAAATTATTTGTTTCTTGCAAAAAGAAATTTATTAATGGTTTATATACTTAAAATATAATAACTGTTTGCTTTATACATTTATGATCTGAAATTATGTTTCGTCTTTTATGAATATATCGCATATGTTTGAATTAAAATACTGTGACAAAGTTCACAGATTTGTTACAGAGTGGAAATGAAGAGGTGACTGAAAAATTAAGCATTCTAATATTTGCAAACCTTGAATGGCATCTACTTTATATACATGTTAATACGTTTAGCTCGTACAGAGCTCACTTTAGCATAACTGTACATCTGCTATGATTGTGACTACTGTTTCTAGTGAATATTTGAATTTACAGTCATTTTTACCAAAGCTGTTATATATATATAATTTTATTTTTGAAATTGAATGGTAGAAATGGTGCTATTTTTTAAAGTTATATCAGTCATTCTTATACCACACTGAAAAGATTCATGTTGAATATGATTATTTTTAATCATTCACATTTTGATGTTAGTAAATGTTTAAAATATTTATGTTAATGAAGTTAAAATTAAAATGATAATTTAATATTTACATGATTTGAAAATAAATTTAGTTTTTATGTTTTAACATTGTGTATTGTGACATTTATATTTTATTTTTTAAAGAATGAATTTTTTTAATTTTATGTTTGATGATGCTATACAATAATAGAAATGTGTTCAATCTGCAATAGTGTAAAATAATCCATTTAGAATTTACAAAACATATAACAAAATTTATGTTCATACAAAATCTTACTTGGAAGACTACAGTCATACCTGATTACATACTAGGGCAGAGCAGCTATTTAATGTAGTCATGAGAGGGAACTCTACATTTTTCCATTAACACGGGATGTATTACAGGCACTATTTCACAGAGAACAGCTCATACCACGGTGTTTGATATAGTATACCAGGGTTTCACATGACGTTTTTATGCTAAAATACTCCTAAATAAAATATAACATGTTGATACAAAATATTTCCAACGTTAATCGATTTTAATTTTTTTAAATACATTAAAGAATATTTGTTATGAGAAGAAAAAACAATGGGTAATGGGTATACGTGTATTAGTATTATAAAGATAGAATAGTGGATAATGTATGCATATAATATAAACAAGACAGTTATTAATATTCAGTTAATTATGTGACTGGAATAATATGCTTGACTCCCATTTTAATGCTTGACTCCCATTTTTGAATGCTTGACTCCCTGTGAGTCATGCTGACCCCCATTTTCCAGAATCTAGGTGGAACCCTGGTATACAAGTCATGGTACATTGGTTGGGATGGGAAAAAGCTACAAGAAAATGTCCTATGACAAAAGCATCTCAAGCAAGTGCTCTACCAACTAACTAAATCCTCTCCTGAGTTCATTACAATATTTACAGCATTCATCGTAAAGAAACAAACATTCTTCTTTTCAGTAACAAAACAATCGAAGAATTAACTATAGATCAAAGTGATTGTCTTTATTAATAAAAAAATTTACTGTCCCAAGCTAGCATTGTACAGTTGAAAATGTTTTTACATGATTAAGGTGACAGAATCACTACAACATCAAACATGATATAATGAACATGGGACAAAAATGGTTGTTATAACAAGGTCAGACTAGTGTGTGATACGTTATTTTTTGTTAAACAGTATGTTTTTGTTTCCGTCCTGTTTTTTAGTGTTTTTATTTATACATGCTCTGTTTATTTTTCATTTATATATTTGCTTTGTATGTACTTTATTTTATTTGCTGTAGCTTTTGCCTACTATTGAAAGGTTCTTTTATTGAAAGTATATCAAGAAGATGGTGCTTTAAGTTTGTAAATAATTCTTAATTAGTCCCAGTTTATTTGATGTTTACTATCAAGTTACGTTGTTCAATTTTAAATGTTCTCTTGAATTGTGATTAAACGAATGATGCAGTTGTATTAGGAATTTTGGAAATTACACGTATCAGTCAGAATTTTATTCTAGTAAATTAAAATTTGATCTCATATATATACTACAGTCTGTTTGGATCTGAACATGACCGATATAACACTTGTATGTGAATAATCTTAATTAAACCATTCAGATCAGTGTTGGAACAAACATGCTAGTAAGGCCAGAGTGTTTTTATTATTTGTTTCCGACCCTACATTTTGCTAAATTAAAAGTGAAAATTAACACTTATTTTATTTCCACTGACTGTCCTGAAGGCTAGAAAAGAAAAATCTGCACCAGGGTTTTAAAGAAAAACATTAAATTTACACTTTGAAGTTGAATAATTTCTTTTCATAGATGGTGAATGTAGAAAAATGCAAGTTGAATGAGTAAAAGTGGTAAAATTGATTTTATACCAAATTTTATTTTCTCCTCCCAAGATCATTTTGTAACTTTATTTTTTCTCTCTCGTACCCTATTTTTTGAGGATCTATGTTTGAAAATAAATTTTTTAAAACTCTGGCCTAAGTGGTTTTTAAACATTGTCAGACATGATGAATCATAAATTACTGTCATTTGAAACAAAATAGGCAGATGTTTTGCAGATGTGCTTCTTTTTTACCATGGCAACTATGTTCATAAATATATATATAATTATACATTTTTACAATTACTTTATAAATACATGCTAATGCTTCCATATATTGTTTATCATCTTAAAAATAACCACAATTTTTTTTTTTTTTTCAAAAAAGAAAGAAAATATCTTACTAAACATCTACCACATTTATCTTTTAAACTAAAAACTGTTGAATATTTCATGCATTTTTGTCATTGCTTGTAACCTAAATTTTTTTTTAACCAATTAGGTTTAACTATTATTTTAAGTGTTGTTTCATTTTATGAGATTTGAAGAAAATACCTGTATATAGAAGTTATACGTTATTGTTTTTAAATATTCTTATTCTATCACATTTTTGAAGATCATGGAGAACAGTATATCATTTTACATAAATTTATGTGCCAGAGAGAATTTTTTTTGTTGAAAGTCAAAACTGTTTTAGTTTGTTTTATTAATGATGCCTTAAAATTAATAATTGTGTTTCTTGGTACTCAACCCTATTTAGAAAAAGGGGCCAACCTCAATTTTTATTTTAAAGAAAGTAAGGAAAAGTCAGTTCTAAAATTTGTAGATATAGAAATAAAAAGGAAGTTTTTATACTGTTTACCAATTCTACCTTTTTTTCTAGTATGTTACCAGAAACACACAATTACTTATCTTTAGGCTGATTTTCACATAAATATGTAGTGATTTTTAGTCAAAAATAATGGTAATTCCTAAATGAAAATTTTAATATTGTACTTTAGAATTTCCTATCTTACACTTCTATTTTCTTAAAGTGATTGTATGTATTTGCAAATGTATATAAATTCAAAAGTTTGTTTTGTTGAAAGATGTTCAGAATTTTATTATTGAGAAACCAAAAGGCATTGTTTTCAAAACCAAAGGTTTGAGTTTGTTTTAAACATTCCATCTTAATCATGCTTATAAAGTGCAATATGTATTTTGTTTTGCATGAATAAATATATTTTGTTGAATTAAATCGGTAACTTGTTTTTCATTTGTCATACTGGACAGCATTTGGTTTTACTCAGGACAATAGTAAACGGAGCCAGGTACTCAGGATCCTAGAAGAACCACATTTTGGTTTTCTCATCAGTACTAATTATAAAATCTGTGAGCCAGTTTTCTATGGAAATGACGGATTAAACCTAGTTTACACCATAGATCATACAAGATATATGCTACACACTCTACAGAAGGCAACAGCTCATGACTTTTATTGTTATCAAGCATAACATCACTTTTATTTCAGTTACCTTGCACAGCAAACAACCTCAAAGAGTAACAGGTTATTTTACCACATACAAACAAAGAAAATCATCTTGGTTTAATGAAAAGTGGCTATTACCGTTTCAAACATACAGTATTTCAAAGAAAAAAAGAATTGTTTAATGACATGCCAGCACATTGGTTTATGTGTCAAACAGTATTTGTGATACTGCTTAATGGTCTACAGAAGAAACCACCACATAGGCTATACTTTCTGATTGGTAGCAAGAGGTCTTTTATATGCACTTTCCCACAGATAGGACAGCACAAACCACAGCCTTTGTTGCAAGGCACTGGGTGGAATAAGAAATATCCCAATGGTTTCACTGATCATTGAAAGGACTGATGATAAGATCCACTTTACCTCCGCTAAGCAACGACTAAAATAAATACATTACAATATGCCCTGTTCCATGTGAAACAACTTAATTCAGACTGTCCGACACCTGCCTGGAATTGTCAGCTGACAACGTAGTTACTGTATTACTTTGTTAAAGGCAAAGTCCCACATAATTTAAGGGACTGTCTAAATATTGATTACAAATGAAACTTACATGTATTTGTGATACTAGATCTCACTTTCATATCACAGATGTTTTAACTGAACCATGGTAGAGGAAATTCCATGTCAAGTCGATTGATTTTTTTCACATTTAAAATTTTCTAATTTAAAGATCAGAACTTCTTGTATGTTTTCAGTGAAACCATTTCTGCCAAAATAGAATTGGTGGAATATCTGCCACGACTTGAAATATATACATCACACCTTCAGTGGATAAAAGCCATTATTTTTTCTCGATTTATTTATCCATGACCTAATTCATTATTATTTTAAAAACATTGATAATAAGCGAGATGCGGTGGTTATGTAAGTAGTTGAATGACAAATTAAATGGTTATATTTAAAATTAATTCTTTGTTTCGAAATTAATTAGGTCAAGGGTCTGTGGGACTATGTGTTTAAGTGCAAGCTTACTGTACTACATGTATATAAAAATTGTAGTTTTGTTCAAAAACAATTTTTAACTTTACACACAGAAATTTTGTCAATTACTATCCTCAGGAACTACATGTACATGTATGTAGATTTTCAAATAAATCCCCTGTTTATAAACAAACCATCAACCCTACATTAACCATTAAACAAAATAAGCATGTGCTTAGGACCTCAAGGAAAGAGGCCCCACAGTTTTTTTCCATTGCAGGATTTACAATGGACTATGGTGCAAATGTTGCAGCTGAACCAGAGCCCATAAAAAGGGGCAACCCAATAAATTTAAAACAAAAACACATACAATTTTATTTTACAGTTAGTATTGTTTTTATTTTAAATTACATATATATGGGAGTACCATAATCTTTTCTGTACTTAGGGCCTCTAAAGGACTTAATCTTGAGCTGCGTATCATGGTACACCAACTTTCTTCACTGATAGTTATAGCATGTAAATCTCATTCAATTTGTAATCCCTTTCAGATTCAAATCTGTCTGACAGCATCGCCATGCACTATGAGCAAGTGTACAGTTTGCATGGACTACTGGTTGCATAATATTTAAGCTAATGAACTTACGATCTAACCATGGGATTATTTACCCATTTTGGGAGTGGGATGTAGCTCAAATGGCAGTGTCAACCTTTGAACCAGTCAGTTGGTCGTCATATCGATCCTTCTCAGTGGACCCATTTGCAGTTTGGGCTATTTTCCGTTTCAATCAGTTGTCCACAACTGGTTCATCAAAGGCCATTGTATGTGCTGTCCTGTCTGTGTGAAAGTGCATATAAAAAAAGCTTGCTGCTTATCGGAAAGAGTAGCCTAAGTGTCGGCATCGAGTTTCTTCTAAAAGACATGTCAGAATGACCATATGTATGACGTCCAATAGCCGATGATAAGATAAAAATCAATGTGCTGTAGAAGCGTCATTAAATAAAACAAACTTTATTTACTCATTTTCTTTAGTAAAAACACTACACGCACACACAAACACACATCTGCTTGCAAACTTTACTTTCAGAATACAACCTAAAACTACTGTCTGGCAATCTAAAACAAGCCTACCTAAAGATAAGTTTTTTTTTTAATGACGCCTGAATAGCAAACTGATTTTTATCTTTTCAGCTATTGGACACCAATTATATGGTCATTATGACATATTTATTTAGACACATAGGCTACTATTTCTGCTAACCAGCAAGGGGTCTTTTATATGCACTGTCCCATAGACAGGAGAGCACATACCACAGCCTTTGATGAAACAGTTATGGACTACTGGTTGGAATGGAAAATAACCCAAACTGCACATGGGTCTACTGAAGGATTTATCCGATGACAGACTGCTTCACAAGCGGACACACTACCATTTGAGCTACATCCTGTTACCAAACTGGCCTATCTATTCCAGTAGAAACAGACAACCATTATGTTAGTGAATATCAATAATATATTAATGTTAATGAACACAAAACTGATGGTGAAATATAAAGACAGCAGTAATTAGAAAACTCATATAAAGTTTACCTCTTTCTACTATCACTAAGATAAAACAGCCACTCATAGAAATATATTTAAAAAAAATAATAAGTCAGAATAGATTTGTTTAGCAAACATCATTTATTATTCAGTATATTAAGTTACCGAAATATGCACAAACACACCAATCTCAATTCTGATAATGCCACTTTAATTTTAAACAAACAATGCCTGTGTATTCAAACAAATTCATTATGACTATCTGTGCATCCAATCAAATTCATGGTGACAGCTTATCAATCAAATCAAATTCATGGTGACAGCCTGTGCTTCCAATCAAATTTTTTGTGATTCATTTTTTTTTTACCTGCTTACAAATATATACAAAGTGCACTACATAAATACTACACCAAATCTAGAGAAAATGTATACAAAAATGACAGAAAAGATGCTAAAAATAAACTTTTCACACAATAACTATATATTTAAACTAACATAGTAAATTTTTTTAATTATGGATGAGATAAACATTTAAGTACAAAAGGCAGTGACACACCAAGTTGGAAAAAAATATTCAGGCTTTTCTGGTGATCCCCTAACACGGTGAAATATGTTTGTATATCAGAGGTGACTCCAGATATAATCCGACACTATGCAAGTTAGATGAAAGCTATGCAATATTGGCCAGACTAAACAACAATACCTAATGACCCAGCATGTTTAAGAATGGTCCAAGCAGCCACATTACTAAGGTGTGTAAGACTTGTAGTGGTGGTGGCGCTATCCCCAGCTACAGCTAAAATGTGATGTAATTTATCTGTACATAACACCAAAATTCTAATAAATCTGGTGATTATCAAAAGCTTATAAGTGGAAATAAAACAGAATATCCAACGTCTAAAGAAAGAATAATACAAACAATATTTAGCTAGAGATGGTTCAAAAACAAAAAATGTCAAAGATAAACTTGAATAATAAATATTTCTTTTTGGTAATTTTTTTCTTTTATTTATTTATTTGGTAATTTTATAAAAAGCAATAAATGAGAAACTCAGAAAGAAAAAACAACATTGCAAGTCTTTGTTATTCAGTTATACAGAGCCTCATCTTGTCATTTTTTTCTTTTTTAAAGTGTATTGTTAAAATTGGCTAAATTTAGTTTTTCTTTTGCAAACACTTCCCATAATAACTCAGACACCAAGTCTTATTAAAGTTGCAATATCAAAACTCAAATATTTTTGGTTTGAGCAGGTTTCAATTATTTAAATAAACTAATATAAAAATAAACAATTTTTTTTGCTAAACAAAACTATTCTGTCATTTTACTAATTAAATAACAATCACATTATTTAAATATTTGTTATGTGAACACATGATGAAATTCCCTATTTAAATTAATTATTGTAAAAAGAAAATTTATTAAAAACAAATTAGCATTAAAGTTGACAATATAATTTTTTGATTTAGAAAATTCAATGTGTTAGAAATGTCATGTATATTACACAGCTTTAATGCTGCACCTTTAAGGCTTTGAATTAGTAATGGTTGCACGTATATAATAGCATTTTGTTACAATAGTTACATGTAGGAATAACAGATGTCCACCATGCTATTGTCATATTTTGTTATACTTTAGGCACTAACTGAAGTAGCAGTTCTCATAATAAATATGGTAACAGGGCTCAAACAAAAACATTGTTCTGGTCCAAGTTCTAGCAGTAGTGGATCTACAGGGAGGCCAGGACCCCTTACCCCATTTTACAGAAAGAAAAAAAATTGTATGTATATTTTCCTAGTGGAATGATGTGAAAATTAACAATTGTTCCCCATTCCTATTCATACATCACATTTAGACTACGCCCCTTTCAGAAATCCTGCATCTGCCCATGTCTAGGTTACTTCAAGAATTGATGTGGTGTTATTTTATTTTTTTTCACTAGGAAAATAAATACACTATGAGCAGACAGCATGAGTAGGACTTACTTTCATCATCCATGTTTGTATAGTTATTGGTCATCATGATGCTAATACACATTTCAAATTTTCATTCCAGAGATATTTTTCAATCATATGTAATAAGCAAACAATAGGCAATTTTTTTTGTTGCACCTTAACAGCTTATTGGTTCACTAGTCATTGTTAAATTATTGAAAGGGGTGGATGAGGGGGTTTAAAGAAACATTATAATGGAAGGGCCTGTAAAGCTAAAAACAGAAATAATTTATAGTGGAATCACACGTTTAACACCTTACTTAACTTGTTTATACTATCTACACATCTCATGTTTTCACTCACCCTTGCCCTATACTTAAGTTAGGATTACACTCTGGAGACTCAAACTAAAGTCTAGACTTTAACATCATACTATTTGACCTTGAGACTTTTATAAGCACAAACCCAGATGTGTGTAGAAACACAAACTATACTACTGAAAGGTTGGCCATTTTGTTTGAAAGTGACAACAAACAAATTATTAACCGGGTAGGAACAATGTACAGAATCTGCTTAATGGAACTGTTAAACAGATTAACAATTTTAAAATGGACCACCTTTTTTGTTTAATAACACCCAGTACGAGATATTTTATCTTCTATTGGTGACCACTGTTATAAAACCAAGCGTTGAGTTAGAGAGACTTATTCCATACTAAATCTTGTCAATACTACGTTATAAAGATGATCCTTCAATAGTTGTGCTGAGTATACATTTTCAACTCCATTGGACTCACATTTGACTACATGTCAAAATAACCAAATGTTTGACATCCAATAGCTGATGATTAATAAATCAATGTGCTCTAGTGGTGT
>JAULBS010074118.1:0-20715 GCA_032355785.1 Symmetromphalus regularis | reverse complement strand
TACTGATGATTGTTGATTGGTGCATCCTTTTATTGACGATTTTTGACTGGTGCACCCATTTATTGATGATTAATGCAACCATTTACTGATGATTGTTGATTGATACATCCATTTATTGATGATTATATAATTTATGCACCCATTTATTGTTTATTGGTGCACCCATTTATTGTTTATTGGTGCACCCATTTACTGATGATTGTTGCACCCATTTACTGATGATTGTTGATTGGAGCACCCATTTACTGATGATTGTTGCACCCATTTACTGATGATTGTTGATTGGTGCACCCATTTACTGATGATTGTTGATTGGAGCATCCATTTACTGATGATTGTTGATTGTTGCACCCATTTACTGATGATTGTTGCACCCATTTACTGATGATTGTTGATTGGAGCACCCATTTACTGATTGTTGGTTGGAGCACCCATTTACTGATGATTGTTGATTGATGCACCCATTTACTGATGATTGTTGATTGGTGCACCCATTTACTGATGATTGTTGCACTCATTTACTGATGATTGTTGCACTCATTTACTGATGATTGTTGATTGGTGCATCCTTTTATTGACGATTTTTGACTGGTGCACCCATTTATTGATGATTAATGCACCCATTTACTGATGATTGTTGATTGATACATCCATTTATTGATGATTATATAATTTATTGTTTATTGGTGCACCCATTTATTGTTTATTGGTGCACCCATTTATTGATGATTGTTGATTGGTGCACCCATTCATTGATAATTGTTGATTGGTGCACACATTTATTGGTAATTGTTGATTGGTGCACCCATTTATTGATAATTGTTAATTGAGAGCTCTTCATTTATTTCATTTTGAAGGGGCACGTTTTTTGTTTGTTTGTTTGGGGTTTTTTGTTTTGTTTTTTAATATTCATGACTTTCATTATTAATTTCCTTTTTTCTCATTTCTTGTGCTCTGCTTGCATTTCAATTTTTCCTTCCTCAGGAAAATGTGACACCTGGAAATATAATGCAGTAATTCATTACAATCATACACAAGAAAAAATGTCTTTATTCAATTTATAATAAAACAAAACTGGCGTACTAGTATATCACTGGCATTGCCAGGAGTTTCATACTGGAGGCCACATACAGATTTTATGTTGGGTGTGGGGGATGGCACCTACATATTATATGTTGGATGTGGGGGATGGCACCTACATATTTCATGTTGGGGGTGGGGGAGGGCACCTACATATTATATGTTGGGCGTGGTGGAGGGCAACTACATATTTTATGTTTGGGTGGGGGAGGGCACCTACATATTTTATGTTGGGGTAGGGGAGGGCTCCTACATATTATTTAGAAGTGTCTTTGAGCCCAGATTTCAAACTGCTGAGAAAAAAATTGCCCAAGGCAGAAAGATGGGGATTTTTTTTCTGGGACACTATAGGGTGTACTGATTCAGAAAAACAAATAATAATTTTTCCTTTTTTTTTCCCCGCTAAATTTCTTTTGCGCCCAGGCTATACAGCATGTGATCACTGCTGAACTGTAAGATCTTTGAAAACTACACACACAACAAACAGTTCTGAAAACAAATGATCAGGCCCGTAGGAGTCGGCTGAGTTAGCCCCTCCTCCTATTTCACCAGTTTTTATTTCGGGTAAAGATTCTTGTGGCACTCGTGGATTCGTACAACACATTTTATACACCCATAAAAATGAGCACCCCTACCTTCCCTTGAAAATCCCTATCCTACGTTATTCATCCATCGACATTAAAATTTTGTTTTCGTTTTCATTTTATTTGTATTTTTTAAAGTAGATTAAAAATGGTACATCTACAGATTTTGTTATTTAGAACATAACGGTCCCCACCACGTACTTTTTTGGGGTGGTGGGTGGGTGTGGAGAGATGGGGATGGGAGGCACAGGGGCTTGTTAACTTAAGTGCGTTTGGACAATTTTACATTAAAACAAAATTTTTATTAATTTTGCACGTCACTTCGCGTCACTAGAAGAGACACATCGAACACCAGTGATCAATTGTCCATGGTCAGGACAAAAATGCGTATTTCTCTGGACAGTCATCATTTGAAAAATTAGTGCCAAAAGGACAAACAGCTGCATTTAAAACTTTTGTAAACTATATACACTATATACAAAACATTCTTTTCATAACATTTCTTATTTTATATAGTTAATACGGTAACGAAAATTACAACTGAATAAGAGGTTGCAACGTAAAATGCATTGTGATTTGTACCGATAGCGGCGTTATCTATAATCTGACTGAATTAAGTGCCATACTAGCGCTGTGTTATATCCAAAGAATGTCTGTATGCAAGAAATATACAGTGTGTATATGATTTGTGATAATATTAATGCTTAGCAGGGCCTCGTCTCAAATTACCCAAACTTTTTCACTCACATCTTTCGTCTGTCTATTCTTCCATTTTCGACTTTCACTTGACAACAAAGTTACTTGACAACGCTATAGTAACGCGCTTCCCTCGGTAAACGTCGTTTGTTTCCGTATAACCAATCGGAACTCATCGCATCTATTCGTGAATAATAACTACGTATCTTAATTAAAGAGCGATGGACACATAAGACCGGATTTACAAGGGGGATAAGCGGTCAATTATTCCGGGTCCCCCTGCCAGAGGAACCCCAACTCTCCTGACAAAGGACTTCCTCAATTAATTATGAAATTAGTTATATTCATTCATTTTAGTTCTTTTCTTTTTCTTTTTTCGTCATCCCGAACCTGAATTGCACCGGTCCTCCCAAGGCCAAGATCTAAATCCGGCCCTTTGGACACATTTGACTTGACTTGACATCACATGATGATATTCTACATCTTGATTAACGTTACAGTAAGTATATAAACACGGGAGGAACCAGAGCAGGGGAGGAAGCAGAAATTTTGAAACTGGAGGTGCATATATGTAGTTTTAATATTTCCAATATTAAAGGTGTGTAGGGGGCAATACTAAAATTATGATGCCGATTACTCGGATTCTTTAACGTTAAAAAATAATAATAATAAAAAAAATTAATGTTATTTAAATCGCAAAATTATTGGGGGTGGGATCCCTGGAGCATAAATCATTCATAACCTCTTATCCACTTGAAACTCAGCGCTTCGTGCCTAGATGTGTTACCCCCCCCCCCCGCCCTCTCCACGCACTCCCACCATCAATGTTCACTTGTTTCTGTTGTGCCTGTGGGGGGTGTACACACTCGCCGCGAATTTTCTGATAAAAATACTCTGTAATAACTTTTTCAACAAACTTTTAATAACACACAGTTACTTTTTTCCGCTAGTATATTATAATGACAAATACTGAAATAAATCTCAAAATTCGTAATAAGTGGGGGCTCAAACATGTTCGTGACAGATTTTGTCATATAGATTTTGTAAAAAATCAAAAATAATTACTTGGTTCTGATGATACCCTGCCGCTCCTCTACCGCCCCTCTTTTCCGTACCGCCCTTGGAATTTTCTACTGCCCCCATGGGGACGGTACCGCCCACTTTGGGAATGACTGGTGTAGAGTATAAAGATTCACCAATAAGGATATTTCGACATAATCGTTCCATGTTGTTTCCTGTGGTTTTAATGTTTTAGAGGCATGGGCAGTTTTCATTGACATCAGTTGTTGTGTGGTCAGTGTGGTACAGACTTGTAACAAAAGCGAATGTGGAGAAAATGTTAAAATTTATTTTACTGGTTAGTTATTAATTTTTTCATATGTATGTAATACGGTAGGCCTACATTTGTCTAAATTAATTTTACTGCTTGGTTATTTATTTCATCTTTTTGATATATTAGATTTGTTTAAATTAATTTTACTGCTTAGTTATTTATTTCATCTTTTTGATATATTAGATTTGTTTAAATTAATTTTACTGCTTAGTTATTTATTAATTTATTCATATTTATGTAATGCTGTAGGCCTAGATTTGTCTAAATTAATTTTACTGCTTAGTTATTTATTTCATCTTTTTGTTGTATTAAATTTGTTTAAATTGATTTTACTGGTTATTTAATGATTTAGTTAATCTTTTTGATGTAGAAGATTTGTTTAAATTAATTTTACTGCTTAGTTATTTATTTCGTCTGTTTGATGTATTAGATTTGTTTAAATTAATTTTACTGGTTATTTATTTATTTATTCTGTTTTATGTACCGTATTAAATTTGTTTAAATTAATTTTACTGCTTAATTAGATTTGTTTAAATTAATGTTACTGCTTTGTTAATTATTTCGTCTTTTTGATGTATTAGATTTGTCAAATGAATTTTACTGCTTTGTTAGTATTTCGTCTTTTTGATGTATTATATTTGTAAATCAGATTATTAAACTGATTTATTTAAAAACATATTTATCATTAATTTTTACTCTAGCGTAGCAAGCATGAGGCAGACAAGGCGCTTGCCGGGTCTGGAATTTCCGCAGATTTGTTTCTATCCAAAGTTTAAACGTTTAGTTTGTTTTGGGCTGTCTCTAAATATACATTAATTATTAATTTCTTTAATAAAACATGTCATATTATCCATTATTTTTTGTCTATTATAAAATTTAAAACAATAAAATTAATGTGGATGAGTTTGAAAATTTCAGTGGAATAATGTGGACAACTTTTCAAATACGGCTTATTAAATCGCTTCTTCAGAACCAAAACGGCGTAAGTCTG
This sequence comes from Symmetromphalus regularis, assembly GCA_032355785.1. Lineage (NCBI taxonomy): Eukaryota > Metazoa > Mollusca > Gastropoda > Neomphalida > Neomphalidae > Symmetromphalus > Symmetromphalus regularis. The sequence goes on along the minus strand of JAULBS010074118.1, from coordinate 16,031 downwards.
GGTTTGGCACTTACTGGTATCACTGAATGCTCCTAATTGAGCTGCATCTGGTACACAAAAGGTTTATGCAGATTTCTGAAGCTATTCCATATTTATCTTGAATTTAAAATACATTCCACATAAAACTTGTGCCCAGGTCGGAAACAGTTTTTGACCCATTTCTTCATTAGCTGTTACACCAACTGACACTCTTTTGTTTCTGAAGCAGTGAAATATTAAACGCATACTCCCACGGACACTTGACCTAATTAATTTCCAAACAAAGAAATAATTTTAAATATAAACATTTGATTTGTCGATAGAAATACTTCATTCAACTACTTACATAACCATCGCTTCTTGCTTATTATCAATATTTTAAAAATAATAATGGCTTATGCTCACGGACAAATAAATCGAAAAAATAACGATTTTCCGCTGAAGAAGGTGTGACGTATATATTTCGTATATATGAGTGACGGGTATTCCCTCTATTAGGCGTTCTTTCGAAACGTCCGAATATTTTTGTAGGTCCAAAACATTTCTTGAAATCTTGAAATTTGAAGAATTCTAATTTTTAATGTGAAAAAAATAAAATCCATCGACTCGACATGAAATTCAATATACCATGGTTCAGTAAAAATGTCTTGCGTGACATGAAAACTAGATCTAGTATTTAGAGCACAAAGCCACTTAAATTCCGCGGGACTATGCCTTTAATTATGTGATAGACTGTTATTAAACAGTTTGTGTTTATTATTTGCTTTCTCAGTGATATGTTATTGGTTTTAGTGTTGTTTGTTGGTGAGCGAGGCCGTGGCTGACCCGGATTTGTGTTTGGGATCCGCTTGTCCTGATGGCTCTGTTTGTCGAATGGTCGAATTATGCACCACCACCTGTACAGCCGCAGCCCTTTGTGTGCAGCCAGGTTTGTGCATTATACTCTTCCAAAAAAGTTGAGGAACTCTAATAAGAATTTACAATTGCCAGAATTGTTAGGTATATTAGTAGGGGGGAATGGTTATATAATAATAGTGAATTAATTGGGCAAGCATTACAACCGGAAGTTCAGTGCTACAGTAGGTTTTATGACCGCCAAAGATCTTGAAGGACGATTGGGAGTCAGAAGTGAAATTTGAAAGTTGACGGGTTTTTTTTTAATTAGTAGAGGGTGATACAGCCATGATGTGTCAGACATTTATTCTGTCGACGAGGCATACTGCGTATGAGTCTCCCAATGGCTATTTGAGGGAGTCTGTTCCACCCCTCTTGCAGCGCCTCATCAAGTTCCGCTAATGTGGTCGGTGGTCTTTGACGTTGATCCACACGTCTGCCTATCATGTCCCAAACCTGAACGTTCTTTACTAGGATGTCTGTCTTCAAAACATATGTTCGTTCTAATAGTTGATATTAACATTAATATTTCAGGTTCCTCCACCTTTTTTGAAGAGTATATTTATAAAAAAAAAAAAAAATTAACAGGCAAATATGTTTCTGAGGCGTCAGTATAACTCATTAAATATTAATTTCTATGAAAATATATTTAACAAAAGTTGTCGTTTTCGTGGAATTAAATTAATTAACGTGTGGTGTGTTAATTCATCTTGGAGGCTCTAACTTTCAAAACACTTTTTGAAACGAACTGATTTTTTATAATAAATGTAAAACAACTGAACTTTTGTAACTGATCATTTATATTATTCATTCGACCGTTACACTATGTATTTGAGCATATTAATATTCTGATTATTATTTATTATTTTTTGATGATTTTATTAATTAACATTGAATGACAATTTATTTATGTATTTTTCCCCTATGGTGTTGTTAAACATTCATTCAATTTAGATTGAAAGTGTTTTGTTGTCAAAGCAAGCTGAACATTGTGAAAGCTGATGAGTTGAGCGACTGATGAACCCTGTATCACGAGTCTGCTTCTGGATCTAGCGTGCTTTGTGCGTGTACGAGAAAGAGAGGGAGAGAGAAGTAGGGAGAGAGACTGAGAGGGAGATAGAGACAGCGAGAAAGAGAGAGAGAGAGCGCGAGATAATTAGAGAGAGAGAGAGAGAGAGAGAGAGAGAGAGAGAGAGAGAGAGAGAGATGGAAGAGAGAGGGAGAGAGAGAGAGAGAGAGAGAGAGATGGAAGAGATAGGGAGAGAGAGAGAGCGAGCGAGAGAGTGATATATGGAGGATCTTTAATGGCCTATTTAGCATTTTACATCTACACTCTTAACAAAAACAATAATAACTTTTCTCCAATTACTAATTTTCATGTTTTGTTTTTGCTTTTTATGAGAAGTGTTTATAAGATGCCATGATGAATAAAGAATTAAGTAATATTTCATTTTGTGTTATGCAATTGTTGGACGGTCACTCGATTGTTTTATTAATGTTTTCCACTACTCGACTGCAGCGTCGACACCACAACCCACAAACCCATGCGCTGAAGGAAACCCCCTGATAACCGAGTTCGGACTGGAACGCACGTGTCAGATAGATGGCGGAAACTGCCCATCTCCGCTCGGATGCTACCTTACCGCAGGACTGGTGGAGGGTAGATGCTGTGCTACTGGAACCACGCCTCCCTCAAGTAAGTAATACAAACCCCAGATGGCTTATTTCCTCTGGTGGTATGTCAGACGAAATACACTGTAGAATTTATTACACTGAAATTGAAATTTCAGACGCGGATGCAGGATTTCCGAAAAGGGTGAAGGGAGGTCCAAATGTGATGAGTGAATAGGACTGGGGGAAATGGTTCATTTTCACGTCCTTCCACTTGGAAAATATATGTAAAAAAAATCTAGAAAAGGGGGTGGGGTGGTTGTGTCCGGGACCCCTGGACTCCCTCTGAACCCGCTAGTGAAATTAGTGAAAGTACTGAATATGGTAAATTTTAAACATGTAACGCGTGTCAACTCGGAAGACTGGTGAACTTAACTTATAAACAGAGGCCGAAAATGAGTGTCACATGACTTTGGTGAAATGTATTAGGTTGTTTTGTAAGTAAAGGCCTATTCCATTCAAATAATGTATTGCGGTACCATGCCAACTTCAATGAACACAGATCGAGTATCATTTGACTAAAAGTGGCTATGTACACACATAAAGCTAGCTGGATTTATCTAACCATTATTGTAGGTTACTATATAGGTTTGCTTGTTAGTGACATCTGAAGTCATAGTGGAAGAAAAGGGCGTAACCATGGAGAGATATATTTAATCACAGTTTAATGATAGTTGTGCATAACCGTAGGAACCGTGAAGCCGAGGGCACGTACCCTCTCCAACTTTTGAGCCTTAATGTTTGTTATTGTAACCAAAATCCGATATACAGTTTGTATCCGATCCGTCAGTGAAACCCACTCCCAAAGTCATTCCTACGGGCCTGTTGTGTATATATATATATTGCCGAAATGAATATTGCTTGCTATGTCCGAGCGGGATGTAGCTCAAACGGTAGAGTGTCTGCCTGTGAACTGGTCGGTCGTCGGATCGATCCTTATCAATGGACGTATTTGCAGTTTGGGCTATTTTCCGTTCCAACCAGTGATCCACAACTGGTTCATGAGAGGCCGTGGTATGTGCTGTCCTGTCTGTTGGACGGTGCATATAAAAGACACCTTGCTGAGTTGCCTATGTAGCGGCAGCGGGTTTCCTCTAAATACATATGTCTGAATGACCATATGATTGACGTCCAATAGCCGCTGATAAGATACAAATCAGTGTGCTCTAGAGGCATCGTTAAATAAAACAAACTTTACTTTTTTGCTTGCTATGTCATAATATATTAAACATTCCAAATTGCAGACAACAAACCTGGAACATGTCCAACAAACACTGGATTTCCGGTTTGCTTCAACTTCTGTGCTACGGACTCGAACTGTCTGGGAGATACAAAGTGCTGCTTCAACGGCTGCGGCCTCACGTGCGTACTTCCTCAGTCAACAATAACTACACCAACTACAATAGCCCCAACAACTGTCGCAACTCCTCGACCAGGGACATGCCCCCCTGCCCATTACAATCAATATGGGTCGTGCACGTCCACCTGCACCTCCGACTCGCAGTGCCTCGCTGGTCAGAAGTGTTGCAATACAGGATGTGGATCTCACTGTACAGCTGTTCTCGCCACACCCAAGTTAGGATCCTGCCCCGCTAACTCGGGTTTTGGCTATTGTCATGGTTACGGAAGCGAATGTGCTGTAGACTCAGATTGCACTGGTAATCTGAAATGCTGTAGCTCGCATTGCGGGAAAAAGTGTAAAAACCCACAGCAACAAGTCCATGGAAAATCAGGAACTTGTCCTTATGTGGCCAGAAGTTACACAAACAATTACAATTCAATCTTCTGTTTCAGTTTTTGCGAGTTCGATTACGATTGTTTTGGTCATTCTAAGTGTTGTGTTAGAAGTGATGGATGCAGTAAGACGTGTATGCTGCCTTATTCTAAGTAAATATATTTATGTGCTTTGGTGGCAGATCATTATCAGTGGCGGATCCAGAAAATCCATTTCGGGGACCCTAAAGAATCCGCGGATTCGTTAACGTTAAAAAAATAATAATAAAAACCAAAATAATAATAATAATATACTTTAAATCGGAAAGTTTAGGTGGTGGTGGGTGGTGGGGTTCGCATTGATCCGCCACTGATTAATGTAAGATTATTTATGTATATGTTACATTAATACAAATTATTGTATTCATCTTGTAATAATAAATTTGAAAATGATTACTATTTGTTTTGTTTTTATGTTGTGAACATGTTGAAGGAAAGAAAGTAATGATACACAGTTTTTAATCTGTGGCTGAACATTAGGTTAGGTGTCGATGTGACTGAAAACGTTTCCCGCTACGTACGCTACCCCTACTTTTTGGAACGGATTTTCGCCCTTGGTAACAGCGTACATAATATCTAGGCGTTCAAATAAGCCGAAACGCACCCTGAGCAAATCAAAAATTTCGTGACCAATTGTAAATAATATTAATAATATAAACGGTAAACTTCTTGTAGTTTTAATGACTTATCTCTGTGGTAGCTAAAGAGGATTTTACAAAATTATCAAGTGATGTCAATCAAAAACAAATTCTGAAAGCATTGAATGGACGAAAACAAAAACTGCCTATATATCGGATTGTCAGGCATGTGCTTATGTATGCCGACCTTCGGGGTGGTTGTATTTCGAATTAGAGTACCCTTTTGGAACAGAACCAGTGCGCTAAAAATCTACTTCAAGTACAAAACAACGGTTCCCTCCAATAAGGGTGAGAATACAACAGCAGAATTATAATGGCGAGTCCTTACGGCTACGGTCAACCACAGGTACATGTTTAGGATAATTTAGCTTGGAATAAATATTTTAAAATAATGTTGCATTAGATATTTAACATGCCACATGCTAATTACCAATATAAATCCGTCATCTATGTTATTTGATGATTTTATGACTAGATAATGGCGCCTTTGTTTAGCTTCCTTGTCAAAACAGGATGTCTCAAGTAACAAGTTAAAATATTAAGATGCTTAGAAGTTAGATGGGCACCAAAAGATGGATTATCAAAGTGGAACATTTTATTTAATGTAATTTTTTTTTTATTAACCATTAGTTTTGTTATAGAATTTTATTTATATTTATGAATGAGATATTTTGAAAACAAAATTTGTATGATACAATCAAGGGCGAAAATCTGTTCCTGAAAGTGTGGGAGGTGGATGGAACATACCCATGTCTAAAAAGTTGAGGGGATGGACCATCCTAGCTGTCACCCTCCCATTCCCCTAGGTTTCTAGATTAGTGCCTGATATGGAAACTGGAATCCTGGATCAATCCTGTTACCAAACCTGTTGATCTTGTGACGCGTAGTGTACTTGAATCTGTTGGCCTAAAGCAGACATGAAATATGTAAAAGAGTAATAATACTGCCATCACAATAATTTATACATGCAGTATACTCACTTTCTTGAAAATGTCTTCAAAGAATGATTTAACATTGGAAGTTACATGACATTGTAAATCTATTTATATTTCAATGACTGCCTTTGTGTTAGTGTGCGTGCATGTGTACATTTTTGTAGGGGTGCCAGGTTGATTTTTGCCCGAATTTAAGGGTTTTAAAAAACATGTCCAATGTAGATAATTATAGGATATTAAACGATCATCATGATGCGAAATGGAAGCGAGTTTAATATCCTGTTTATTACCCATTATCAATTTTAAGTTTAATAAAAAAAAAACTAACAACAACAAAAATGAAAACAATCATTTTTCTTTTTTTGAAAACAAACTACTATACGAAATAATGACATATGATGTCAAAAGTATTACGTACCAGTATGACGTAGTACTAGGATGTAACTTTATGTACCAAGATATGTTTATTGACATTTACACTTAAGACTACTACACATTTTTACTGTAATGATATTAAACAAAACAAAACCAGACAAAAATGTTTACTAATTTGGTCCACTCACATGCTTGTCTCAGACCAACACCACCTTAATTTTTGCCCGAATAAGAAACTTGCTCCAGCATTGGGGATGGGGGCGGGGGGGCAGTTGTCCCTATGTTGTACGCCTATGCATGTGTGTGTACAATAACATCATATGTATGGTGCTATTTTTCCAGTCTCACTGGCATAATGAAGAAGAGTAAGGATGGCTATTCTTTTTTAACATTATGCATTTTAGTCACAACATGGATCGCAGATGGATAGATTAAACACATAGTCCCACAGACCCGTAACCTAATTAATTTCCAAACAAAGAATTAATTTTAAATATAAACATTTGATTTGTCCATAGAAATACTTCATTCAACTACTTACATAACCACCACATCTCGCTTATTATCAATATTTTAAAAATAATAATGAATTATGCTCACAGACCAAAAAAAATACATTTTTTTGTCCGTTGAGAGTTTGACGTATATATTTCAAGTCATGTGACAGGTATTCCCCCTTTATCCATTATTTTAAAACTTCTGAATATTTTTGTAGCTACTAAAACATTTCATACCAATTTATTTCGCCCCAACAAGGAGTTCCGATCTTGAAATTAGACATTTTTAAATGTGAAAAAATATTGATCGACTTGACATGGAATTCCCTATACCATGGTTCAGTTAAAATGTCTTGTGTGATATGAAAACGAGATCTAGTATCACAAACGCATGTAAATTTCATTAGTAACCAATATTTAGACCACAAAGCCCCTTAAATTCCGTGGGACTATGCCTTTAAATACAGTGCATACAAACATTTGACCCTTGTACCATTGTTTATTTTAGCAGGGTGGATTTGGTGGAGCTCCTGGTTATCCAGGTCAACCAGGTCAACCTGGTCAACAAGTGGGCTATGGCAGTGCACCCCCAGGGAGTCAGCCACCATATGGAGGCCAATCTGGTGCATTCGGGCAGCCTGGTGGATACGGTGGTGCCCCCCAGCAACAGTTTGGAGGAACTGCAGTTCAAGGTTAGCGTCATATATTATTGTAAAATGTAAGGTTTTTATCCATAAAGACAGAATAACTAGTTCCTTGACATGCAGGTTGAACTTCATGATTGATCCAGTCTGGTGGTGAAGTTGATATCCTTCAGGGCTTCTACTAGATCTTGAATTTTTTTTAATCCACTATCCGTGGGATCAGTAATTTTCAGAATTCTATAGCCCGACATAAAAATTCACTAGCCCTACCTCCTAACACTACGAATGAAAATAAAACTCCGAGTTGACACATTTAGCAGGATTTTAAAAAATCCTTGACAAAAAATGCATGTGTCTGCACTCTGATTTGTTGTAAGATTAGTGTCACCGTTTTCAAAAACAAAAGAACAATAGATCTATCAGATGGTGACCTACAAAAGTTTATTTACAAATTTATCACATGCGACTATCTTAGTCTGAGACTCAGACTTCGTGATGACTGACTCATTCGGAGTAAGACTAAAACCTGGCAACCTAAAGTAAAATAATCATTACCTTCAATGTAATAGGTTATAATGGATAAATTAATTACTTATGATAATTGTATTTTTAACGATAAAAGAACAAAAAAGTTTGATTTGTTTTGGCCGGAAGAAAAAAAATCTCTAGGGAAGCCATTCGTCCCTCTTCGGTATAGTACTATATCTTGCTGGAAACAGAAATGGTGGACTGCATTTTTTTTTCTGATTTAGCTAGTGAGTTATTTGACATGTTCCATGCTAATAATAGTTGGACTTTATTTATCGAAATGAGCATGTTGAGTTTTTTCATTCCATTTTTTTCTTCTGCTTCATCTTTTTGGTTTGGTGAAATTCCACTAGCCATAAGGCATTGGGCTAGTGGAAAGTGATTATTTGGTAGCCCACTAGCCACGGGCATCGGGCTACCAAATTCTAGAAACCCTGTATCCTGTGTGATCCTCTAACAATCCTCTGTATTTTCTAATTTAACAAGAACAAAATGGATTCAGTATTTATTAATTACCCTAACTACATATACCCATTGTTAACTACATCACATTCTATGCTTCAAATTGTAACTGTGTTAGTGCTACATATACCCATTGTTAACTACATCACATTCTATGCTTCAAATTGTAACTGTGTTAGTGTTATCAGTTGATTAAGACCTTAGAGGCTACATTTGTCTTTTCAACTAATTTGAAACAAGACAAGCTGCTTTATGTTTGGCAAAAAATAAAAAAGTGTTCCATTTACTAAATTACTTCCTTAAAACATAACATAGTCAAAACAAGATGCATTTACATGTATGTATGTATATATATATATATATATATAAACTTCAAAACTAAAATAGTTGATCTTATTTTGTTTATAATCGGTTACTCAATAAAATTACTTTAACTCCATGACTGTCATTTTGGGGATTAATCTTATTTCACTGATGTGTAGTGAAAGTCAGACTGTTTAAACTTTGTTGAGCACTATATAATCTAAAAAAAAAAAAATCTATATTGTATGTGTACATATTTAGTTTAAGGCATCTTTAAGTTTCTCTGGGTTTTACCCAGTATTTTTGAAACTGTTATGTGTACACTTAATTCATCAGTGAAAATATAACTAATTATGCAAACTATGTTATGATCAGTTCCAGGGTCTCTATTCAAAATCATGGTGCTGGGAGACCAGGCAGTGCACTTTACGGTCACCCGATTGCTATTTTTAGTGTAACTTTTTTCTTCATTTTTTAAAATTATTTTTATTTTTATATTCTTATCGAAAATCAGCAAACCTCACGTACAAAAATGACGTGGTTCTAATCTCTTTTTAAAATTAAAATCACACATTAAAACAATTAAGCAAGTTTACTTTTTATTTCTTGTTAAATATATTTTTACTCTACTCGTAATGTGTATATTTAATTCTTAAATAAAAAAAAGTTACGTTTGTTTTATTTAACGACGCCTCTAGAGCACATTGATTTTTTATCTTATCATAAGCTACTGGCGTCAATCATATGGTCATTGTGACATATTTATTTAGAGGAAACCTGCTGCTGCCACATAGGCTACTCTTTCCGATAAGCAACAAGGTTTTTTTTATATGCACTGTCCCATAGACAGGACAGCACATACCATGGCCTTTGATTAACCAGTTGTGGACCACTGGTTGGAACAGAAAATTCTTAAATTTACACTTTTCAGAATTTATTTTATTATGTAAATGGGTGATGATTAATGAATTAAAATTATGACAAGCAAGCCAAGTTGATGGTTGACTGGTCAGGCCTGACAGTTAACATGTCACTTGTTGAAACATGTAAAACTGAGAATTATTATCACAGTATTTAAGACTAAATCAAATGTGGCAATAAACAAACATTGTTTCCTGTTACTCTATTTAGGTGGATGGGGAGCGCCACCTGGGATGGATCCTCAAGTGTTCCAGTGGTTTCAGACAGTGGATCGCGATCGATCCGGCAAAATTACCGCAACTGAGTTGCAGCAGGCGTTAACTAATGCAAACTGGACACAATTCAATGCAGAAACATGTCGACTCATGATTGGTTGGTATTTGTGTTATTTAGTTAAACATCATGTAACTGCTTCTTGAGGTGTTAGTTGTTTATTAAAATGTTATATCAGTTTGTTAGTAGGCCATCCTTAAAAATATACTTGTTTGCCGACTCAACGAAATTGGGCCCGACTCAATTATTTATTTATGACTCGCTTGAATTGTCGACTTGCTGACCACAACTTTCTGTTACGACCAAGTTTTTTTTCCCGCCTTGCAACAGCCTGAAAATGTTGGGACACACAGTAGACATAGTCATATGTCATTGTTGATATTTGCCCGGATGCATTGACAGAAGACAATATGAATATGATTGTCACAGTTGCCACGAAAATAAACGACCCCACAGTTTCAAAACTTTCTATAGATGCATCTCAAAGGATTGATGACATCCTGGAGATCGACCCTCAAATAATTGTTGTGAAGGTTAAAATCAGGAATTTGTTTTATTGGCGATGGGGAATAAACAAATTTTTACCTACCTACATACCCAAACAATTTAGATTTAGATGTTACGGCAAATCAACATATTTTTAAGGATGGCATTATTGATTGATTTTTTTAAACAAATAAAATATTAGACCAAAATAAATGTTTTAATTGGTTGACATTTTGACCATAATTACTTTTTTAATTGGAGGAAAAATCAAACATTCGATCTGGATATTTTGATGACACGCGGACAGTTCATATGCACATACACAATATAATGGAAACATTGGTTGCGAAGACGGCAGGGGCAGGAGAATTGTTTGTATTTCTATCAAGAAAACTGCCCCAGAATAAAACACTGGTCACATGTCAAACAAAAGAATCATTTCATGAAATTATGCAGAGTGTCTTGGCTGCCGTTTCTTACTTCTCATCAACAACGCCATCTGAAAAACTTTCTTTACTTCAAATACATCAAACATTTGGTCGTCTAAACAAATTTACAATAAATATACAGGTAAAATAAGTATATACATCTTTATCACATATTCATATATTTTTTTTATCTACCTCCCTTGAGAGGTAGGGTTGGGTAAGGGAGAACAAAAATGTTTTTTAAGGTTGGCTGTACATGGTTTTCATTACTTTGGAATGAAATTTCATTAGCCTATTTGCAGATCTTTGAATGTTTTCTTCAAAATATTAGTGAAAAGTGACTTGGGGTCTAATTACACAAGAGAGCCGGAAAGCGGTAAACCGTGAGGTTTTTAAAATTACATACAGTGCAAAATACCACGCGTTAATTTTTAGTTTGTAAATAAACAACTTAATATTTTGGGGCGTATGACAAAGACAAGAAAAAGTGAAGAGTAGATTTTACTATTGCTACTTTTAGTGCGTAGACAGAGACGTGGATGGAGGAAATCAAAGCGATTTTAGGTACTGGATATTTACAAAATCAAATAGTCTTATTCCGTTTAATCATGATAATAACAGTGGGTATTTTTGAACTTCAATGATCAAGCATTCCACCGACATGATGACTAGTACACTTGGTTGTTATGTCATGTACAATACAACACCACTAGTCCTGATTGGTTAAACTCTTACATTTATCACGCAGTATTTCAGAAAAATAGCTCAGCGTTCTATCGTCGGTGGATTACCACTCTCCCATCGGGCCGTTCTGTGTATTTTTTTCTCCGCGTAGTTTTCTGTTGCCACTCTCCAGTGGAATAAGGCATTAAATTTAAAAAAATAAAAATTGTATTAGCCATATAATGATGCTCAGTTTTTAAGAAAATCTGGGAGTCAGTAATCATTAACTCCTGTAAGAGTGAGACGCTACTTTTTTTGTGTATGAATCCTTTTTAATGTTTTAGTTCTTGCTGGATTAGTGTAGGGATTTCTTGATGTGAAAACACAATCCTTCTGCTACTTCTCAGTTCTTACCTATAAATTGTCCACCATTGAAAAAAATATCAGAGATACCGTATTTGACCATTTAAGTGCACACACCCTTGTCTTGTGGCTGTCGAGCAACGTGAACTCGTCTCCAGATCATGAGATTAAAAAAAAAACGTGAACATTGAAAGCTGAACTCACCTTCGAAATCGTTGCAAAGTGCCGTTTGAAACTGACGTCAGGAGGAAAGCAGAGATTTTTTTACATCTGCCTTTACATGTGCGCTTAAACAAACAACAAATATAGGGTAAAAAAATTACCACTCTGTGCGCTTAAACAGTCGAATACGGTAATCTTTCCTCTTGTATTCATAATGTGATCCATATGAAAGAAATGACTATTTTGAAGGTTAAAACTCTGTGTTTTGTTTTAGCAATGTTTGACCGAGATATGAGTGGCACGATTGATGCGAATGAATTCAGTTCCTTGTGGAACTACATACAGCAGTGGAGACAGGTGTTTGAAACGTTTGACACCAACAAGTCGGGATCCATAGAGGCACAAGAATTACAAAATGGTTTGTGTATACATGTATCATCTTCTTACAGTTTCTCATACGCATTTCACAAAATTAGTCCCACACTCACAAGCATCAGTTAAAGAGTTTTCACAAAACTTGTTATATCCAGGTGATGTCAGATTTAGACAAATCTATCTTATTACACATCCAGGTGTGGAATTTCACATCCCCACATCATGCGGTGACCACTCAAATCACCCATAACAATAAGAGGAGTAAGAAGTTAGATCAGCTTTGGAATTTTTAATATATTATTTAAAGTATTGAATATTTAAGTCCTAACAACTTATAAACTCTATTGTTTTTCAGCCTACAGGGAGATGGGTTATAACCTTTTTTCAGTTTTTGGTTCTAACAAATGGATTATAAGTTGTATTTGGGGTGGGGGGGGTTTCAGCATACAGTGAGGTGGATTATAACATTTGTTTTGTTTTTCAGCGTACAGACAGATGGGATATAACCTATCCATGAACTTCTCCAACATGATCATCTACCGGTTTGACGTGATGGCGCGCAGGACTCTCACTCTGGACAACTTCATCCAGTCGTGTGTGATGCTCAAAGCCCTCACAGACGCCTTCAAGCAGAGAGACAAGAACATGGCGGGAACTATCACTATTAACTATGAAGATTTTCTCACACTGGCTGTGCACAACAAACCATAAATAATAGATTTTTCATTTTTAAAATTGGGACTTTTTAATGTATCACTTGAGGTATATAGTGTAAGAAATTAACAAATGTCTATGATAAATGTGATCGTTTCACCTACAAGCAGCCCTTGAAATCTGTGTTAAATGGTAGAGAATTGAGACTGGGGGTCTGTTTCTAGAAACGACTTGTTTGTTTAAGGACTCTAGCACGATGTTTATTTAGCGGCTATTATGTGTGACATATGGTATTTTTGGATACATGGTCTTTAGAGGAAACCTACTCCCACCACATAGGCTACTCTTTCTGATTAGTAGCATGTGGATATTTTATGTGCGCTTTCCCTCACGACAGGACAGCACATACCACTTATGATAGTACAGTACATACCACAGCCTTTGATAAATCAATTGTGGACCACTGGTTGGTGTAAGATGCTTACACCTACCCATTTATCCTTTGCAGAGCACTCACTCTGGGTTGGAGCCGGTATCTCGATAAAACTAATCCCATCCCTCAACTGAGAGTTGATCTCTGTATCTATTGTCCGTGAGACCTGCACCGTAACCACTCCGCCACCGAGGCTGGTCAATCTGTTGCTAATAACTGTTTATAATTTATGCAATGTTGAAGAGGTTTCCCTAGACATCTCTCAAAATGTACTAGAAGTAGCATTAGGCCAAACAAAACAATACATTTGGTTCAGATCACATGGATGATGAAATTTAGGGTAGATAGGTAATGATTTCTTTTTCTTTTTCTGAAGGTTAATTTTTTTATTGTTCCTGGGACTATGACTGTGTTACTATAAATGATCTTCCATGGTTGATGATGTTTACGAGATTCACAGCAATGCTTTTCTTTTTGGGAAATAAAATATTTTAACAGACACTAATGCCGATAAAATTTTATGGGGTTGGCAATTTTTACGGAGTACAATCAGAGTCGGTAGCGTACATATTATATTTATTTCTTGCCCTTATAAAATTGTCTGTAGTTGCATTTCATGGGCTCTGGAAAATATGGTCAGTTGGGTGATCCGAACCAACTGTATTTTTTTATTTGGCCTCATACCAAGGAACTGTTTGTTTTATAGGGGAGCGGGACGTAGCTCAAATGGTAGTGTGTCTGCCTGTGAATCGGTCGGTCGTCGGATCGATCCTTCTCAGTTTGGCCTATTTTCCGTTCCAACCAGTGGTCCACAACTGGTTTATCAACGGCTGTGGTATGTTGTCCTGTCTATGGGACGGTGCATATGAAAGACCCCTTGCTGCTTATCGGAAAGAGTAGCCGATGTGGTGGCAGCAGGTTTCCTCTAAATACATATGTCAGAATGACCATATGATTGACGTCCAGTAGCCGCTGATAAGATAAAAATCAATGTGCTCTAGAGGCATCGTTAAATAAAACAAACTTTTTGTTTTGTTTTTTAATAAAAATAATTATGTCTTTTGCTAGGCATGTGTGCAGAAATGTATTCAGGGTAGGGATGATGTTCTGGTGGGGCTTTAAATTGATTTTGGGCAATTAGCAGATGATACAACACAATGGGATACAATGTAAGCACTTAGTCTTGCCTTCTGATTGGTTGAGCTGTCTGTCACTTATTTCATGGGCTGTAAACTTGCTTATTTACCTATATTGTAGTAGCTTGCAGACTCAGCTATAGACAACTGTTTTGGAAATATCTTTAATTGTATACTGTTGTCAAGACAACATGATATGAAAGAACAGATATCTGTACATTTTTATGAACCTCTACCACAAACATTCTAACCATCAAAATAATGTCACTTATGTTTGTGATTAATCAATGTGTTGGTTTTTATCAGCAATTAACACTTATTAAGTGGCTTTATTAAGATCTGTGACATCATTTGAAGTTAGCTGCTTCAGTGCCGTATTAAGCCATGGCCGGGCCCCTAGGCTGTGAGGTACTTCGGGCCCCCATCTGGAAACAGTGCCATAGCAAAATAAAAATGACAGGCTACTAGTACTGGTGGGTCCCCTAAGCTGTCAGCCTTATGGATAATACAGCACTGAGCTGCTTGCAATAACCACATTACGTAACATAAAATTTACATATCATTATATCATCACATTAAGCAATTATATCAAATAAGAACATATTAAAAGAAATTTCAGGGGTCACGTCAGAAATATTTCAAAACTTAAATGAAGAGAGCAGTTTATTTATTTATTTTTGATCTACTTGTCCTTAATGGACAATGAAAGTAAAGAATACTTATGGGCCCAGTTGTTCAAAGCAAGGTTAAGTTAACCAAGAGTTAGTTGAATATTTCAAAACCAAATTATAAATCATTGTAAATAGTAATTGAAGAGATATGTTGAATTTTAGTTTATTATAGCCTACGGTATCCATAAATAATCAAATCAGAAGTATATTTGAACTTTCTATGAAAATACTTTAAAGAGAAATATTCATCTACCCCATTGTTAACTTGATGGTTTGAACAAATGGGCCCTGCTACACCATTTGCAGCGGGTATTCAGATAATGTTTTCAAGTTCAGAGCCAGTTGTCTCCAGGAGGAATAAGCTGTGGACTAGTTACATTGCTTAGAAGCCTTTATACATACGTGTATTATCAAAAATAGGAGGAAAATTATATAATTTAACCCTGGGCCAGATTTATAAGGTGGCAAATGCCCTGGGCCCCACTGCCAGATGGGCACAACCCTGACTAAGGACTTTCTTTATTAAAAAAATGTCATAATTAAAAAATGAGTTCTGTTCATTCATTTTAGTTCACTTTTTATTTGTCATGTAATGTAGTTTTGACAAACATCCTCTAAGGTCGAGTTTCTCGTTGACGGTTCAGCCATGATCTACAGTTCAACCCATTCTTTTAACATGTGTGGACTCAGTTTCTCGTTGACGGTTCAGCCATGATCTACAGTTCAACCCATTCTTTTAACACATGTGGACCCAGTTTCTCGTTGAC
>JAULBS010074107.1:0-20718 GCA_032355785.1 Symmetromphalus regularis | reverse complement strand
GATTTTTAAAACATAATTTTTATATTTATCCACTGTATGACCCCCAATAGCCGATGTTTATTTTTGTGCTGGGGGGGGGTCGTTAAACAACCAATCAATCAATCAATCAATCATTTCAGCCAAAATTTATGTGGCAGATCCATAATTTGGAAAACGAATTAAAAGATTGGCCAAGTAATAAATAAGAAATAGGAAAGGAAAAGATTGGTTGTTTAATACAGCCCAACACTAAGAAACATCAGAGATTTAAATATCCAGGCTTTACACAGTACTGAACATCCGCCCATTTCCAAACACAAAATGGCACTGAAAATTCCAAATTTCTGGACCATAAATTTCCAAACTGGTTAATACATAGAATATTACAGTTACATAAATTCTGTGGTACGAAAACAAGTTCCCAATTATGACTAAAATCGTGCTAATTTTCCTAATCCCTTCAGCCATAGGACCCTGAAAAATCCTGAATAAATCCCTGGACAGTGAAGCAAGAAAACAACACAAAGGATGTTTTCATCACCAATGGAAAAGAAAATCCATATCACAACAACAGAAGCTTTGGTTATTTATTTTTAAATATGAATGACAAATAAAGGTGGGTTTTAATTGGAAGTGTAATTGAGGGGAATATATTTTTGTATATATATCTGAATTAGATAAAGTAAAGTAATTAGATAAAGAGGAAAGAATTGTATGTTTAATTACACCCAGCACGTTATTTAACAGAAGCTTAAAATACATATTTAATTTTTAAAACGTCCAATACCTAAAATTCTAGCAACAGCTTGCACCAAATCTGGTCGACCATCACTCTGTCCTTTGGGTCCACTGCTCTTTTCAGCCATTACAAAACTGGATACGACTGGATGGGACTGGTTTAAGAAGCGGTCGAGAGTTGCCATGCAGGATGAGATTCTCTGTGGAAGCGTTCCACCAATAACAGTCTCGTTTCCACCCATCGTCTCGAGAATCACCCCAACATCACCAATAGCTCCCCACTGTATAGCAAGACCTTCAAAATATACCAAATTTGTCAAAATAAAATTCTTACTCTGGAAATATCTTCATCAACTTTCAGTTGTAGCAGTTTGAGCACCAGGCCCCTTAACATCTAATCACTAAGCTATGTTTATTGAAATGTTTTGTTTTATTTAATGATACCACTAGAGCACATTAATTTATTACTTATCCTCTATTGCAGTGCTTCCTAAACGTTTTCAGGCTACTGCTCTCTTGGCTCCCAGGCCACATCCCTAGCACCAGCCTTCCCTCCACCCTCCTCCCCAAGCATATGTGTTCGTTAAGTCTTCATGACTTAGATTTTGTCATACAAATACAAAAATGATTACTTGGTTCTAATGCCATCCTGTCTTCCTATTTTCCATCACTGCGACCTGGATCTTTCCACTGCCCTCTAGGAATGATCACTCTATTGGATGTCAAACATTTTGCTAATTCTCACACAATGGAAACATGATAGATATTTCCATTAGTTGCAATGATCTTTAATACACACTTTCAGGGACAGGGAATAAACATAGTAAGAAAATGAGTCCATAAAGGGGGTTTGATCCTATTACCAAAGCAGTTCCTGTGTCCTGTGGCAGATCCAGAAAATCCATTTGGGGGGGGGCATTAATATGATGCTGAAAGTCACCAATGTCCTCTAATTGAAAATAATAAAATTTAAATGTTATTTTAATTGCAAAATGTAGGGAGGGGGCAAGGTCCGTGGGGCCTCTGCCTAGATCTGCCACTAAGCTCAGCCAAATGAGCAAGATCCCGCCCCCTAGAAATGATAAGACAGCTTACCAGGCAGACCATCTTGCTGTCTCTCCTCACAAATTCTCTCCATGACGGAGTTTGCAAACCCATAGTTGGCCTGACCGGCGTTACCACGGCCACAGCTCACAGATGAGAACACGACAAACCATTCCAGTGAGTCTCGGCAGAGCTCTCGTGTCACTCTGTCGAGATTCTCAGTGCCCTTCACCTTGGGGTCACACACAGTCTGAAAGTTCTCGGTCGTTTGGTTTTCCATAAAACCGTCTTTAAGAACCTGAGAAATAAATAAATGATGTTTATAACACAAAATTAATGTTAAAATGAACAACTCTAAGATTTCGGAATTTACTTAATAGTTTAGAACAGTGAAAGATTTTAGGATTTTAAATCTTGAAAACTTTTCAGAAGCCATTCAACTGTTACTGTAACCAAACAAATATTTGTGCGTATTTTAATGTAGCAATCTTTGGAGTTAGATCTGATCTGATCATAATTGTGCCTAGTAACAGTACACAATTTAAAACCAGGCTTCTTTTTTATCTCCTCTTTTTAACATATTTCAAATGCAAACAATACTTTTCACAACCTCTCCAAACCTCAACTCTACTCAACCTCAACTTTACCAAATATTATCTTGAGCATTAAAGGCATAGTCCAACAGAATTTAAGGGACTTTGTGGTCAAAATATTGATTACGAATGAAACTTACATACTAGATTTCATTTTCATATCACGCAAGGCATTTTAACTGAACCATGGTATAGGTAATTCCGTATCGGGTCGGTCGATGTTTTTCACATAAAAAAATTTCAAGATCAGATCTCCTTGTGGGGTGAAATAAATTGGTACGAAATGTTTTTGCAGCTAAAAAAATATTCAGAAGTTTTAAAATAATAGCTAATGAGGGAATACCCGTCACATGACTCGAAATATATATGTCAACGGAAAAACATCTGTTATTCTTTTCCGATTTATTTGTCTGTGAGCATAATTCATTATTATTTTTAAAACATTGATAATAAGCGAGATACAGTGGTTATGTAAGTAGTTGAATGACGTATTTCTATGGACAAATCAAATGTTTATATTTAAAATTAATTCTTTGTTTGGAAATTAATTAGGTTAATGGTCTGTGGGAGTATGTATTTAACCAATTACTGAATGGTCTGTTTGGTTAATAAACTGTTCATAGTGCAGGGTTTTACATCATGTTATAAAAACTATCATGGTATTTTCTTTCTTTTTTCTCTTCATTTTGTTAATTTCAAGTTCTGGTTAAGCTAATATATATACTGAACAGCAAAAGAAATCAAATTTTAATTTGCCATGTTTCATTGAATGAAAGTTGACCATATTTTGACATTGGCTGTTTTGCTTACTGGAGGCTAGTGCAAAGAATTGTAAAGCGTGCGCAGCATGAGATTTATGAATTTTTCATCTAATTTGATTAAAATGGATCTGGACAAACATTTACATTTCTTTTGCTGTTCAGTATAACAAACAAAGAAAAAAGCACAAAGAACTGACCATTGCCAGATTAAAAAGACCACCAACAGGTCCAAGCTTGGATGATTCTTCAACAAGCAGACGTGCTTCACTTTCTTTCTTTGCATCTCGATTTGACACTTCCAGCCTCACCCCTGCTTCACGCCATAGTCGCACTTTCCTTGCCTGATAGCCATTTCTGATCCCAGATCTAGACGTCAGCACAATGTTCTTAGCTCCCCTGTTTATCAGCCACTGTGCTAGCTCCATACCAAATCCACCAAGCCCCCCGGTGATGATGTAAGTTTTCTCAGGGTGACAGTAAGCACGAGCGATGGCTGGGATGGTGATCGGAGCAGTCGGGGTTTTCTCTAGATCCTCTTCTTCTTTAATCTAGATAGTGAAAGGAAGTCCGATGCAGAATTAAAACATAAATGTACTAATATAAATATATTATAGTGGACCAAATACTAAAGATCTCTAACATACCTTTAAATTATCTTACCGTTTTCACAATTTATCACGTTACATACATATTTTATCACTGTTACACACATCTAAATAATAGTTTTACATATATTATCACTGTGTTACATATATATTTTAGAACAATGTTACATACATATTTTATCAGAATGTTACACATATCTAAATAATAATTTGACATATATTATCACTATATTATTATATATTTTACCATTGTTACAAATATATTTTAGCACAATGTTAAACATATCTAAATATCAATGGTACCATACTTTGAATCTTCATATTATGTAAGGCAAGATTGAAGGGAGATAATTCTTATGTTGCTAATATTTTGATAACATTGTTACACATTATTATGGTGATTATAATGGGCTTTTTGTTTGTTTGTTTGTTAAATGACAATACCAGAACATATTTATTTATTAATTATTGGCCACTGGATTCCAAACATATGAGAATTTTTATACTTGGTCAAGTGTGAGCCGGCCTCCAGCAGTATTTGAACCACTGTCTTCTGCTTGAGTGTGATGGACTAGTTAGGCTCACATGTTGTTTAATATACTTCAAGGTACTAGCTACAGGGATTCCCCATGGATGTTCCATCCAGAGAAAAAGCTATTTTAAAAATCATCACATTACATCAATATTTTTCAGAAATATTTATTGACTATCAAAGGATGACATTTTTCATAACCCCACGCTATAGCTTAGTGGCTCCCAAACTTTATGATATAAAATTATTACTTGGTTCTGATGCCTCCCTGCCACCCCCTTACTGCCCCCTTTTTACTCACTGCCCCTCTGGACCTTTCACCCCACTTTGGGAAAGACTACTCTATCTGTTCTTTAATCAGCAGTTATACATACCTTGATGACAACCTTTCCAATGTGTTTTCCTTGAGCCATGAATCGGAATGCATCTTCAATCTGATTGCGTTCAAACACTGTGGTACGGAGGGGTTTCACAGCCCCGGAATTCATTCCTTCATGCACCAGGTTGGCAACGGTTTGCCAGGTTTTGTGACAGTCAAACAGAGAATCCAGCAGAATGCCATGGAAACTGATGTTCTTCAGAAAAACAGACATCCCTGAAAATGATCATTAAGCTATAGCAATTAAAGGTGTAATGATCATTACTAACAGATCAAGTGATTATAAGATTAAGCATTAATCTTGGCTTTTTATAATCCATTGATCAAGGGTCTGGTTGGTTAAGATGAAAATGTAAATTGCCAATAAAAAAAGGAAAAAAATAAGATTGGTTTCTGGACTTCATCAATCAGTTTTTCCGACTTTTGTTATATATGTTTTAAATTTATTTAATATTATTTTTTTAGCTATTTAACCAGTGATCTAAATAAATTGCTTAGGTCAAACTTTTTTTTCAGATTAGAGATCTGCTAACATACATTTTATTAAAATGTTCACCCTCGGTCTCTCAACCTGAAGACAGCGGTTCAAAACCTGTCAAGGTTGGTTGACACCTAATAGCCACTGAATAAACAATGTGCTGGGATGCTGTTAAACAAATCAGAAACAGATAACTTTTTGTCTTATATTGTGGAATTATAGGATATTAAACGAGTTTCCATTTCATATCGTGTTTATGTCCCGAGTGAAATAATTTTTAGTTGTCATTTATTTCACGAGGGACATAAATATGATATGAAATGGAAGTGAGTTTAATATCCTATTTATTATCCATTATCAATTTTACGTTAAATTTGAAAAGAAAAAAAAAACTAAAATTAAACCAATTGTTTTCCTTTTTTGAAAACAAACCATACGAAATAATATTATGTTGTAAGACATCAAGGTGTTACATCCCTGTATGATATAATACTAGGATGTAACACTTTGTTACGAATCAAGATATGTTGAGCCATATGGGTAATAACAAAACATACCTAATGAAGAATTTCTGGAAAGATCAAATTTTCCAATTTCAAGGAAGCGACCATGTCGTGCTAGCAGACGCAGGCTGGCCTGGAGTTTTTCTTCTGCCAGCGAGTTGAGAACAATATCCACACCTGGAAAACAACACAAATCATAAAATAAACGGCAAGAACTGGCAACATGTATGGGTAATAAGAAAACATACCTAATGAAGAATTTCTGGAAAGATCTGTGGTTAGGAGCCATACTGAATAAAAAGCTTAAGATCAACTACTTTTCCTAGTCAGAGTTAGGAACCCAGAAACATCTTTAAAACAAAACATTTAAATGGACTTAAAACCAATTTTAAGTTATGCCTTCACCATTACTTTCAAATAAGCAATATAGTGTAAATCATGAATTTATAATGCAATCAAGGAAGTAATGGGAAAAACCAGAAAAACATTATTCACAAGTGTGTCTCTGTGGTTCAGTGGTAGAACATCAGATTATCAAGCTGAAGACAGTGGTTAAAAACCCACTGTAGGCTGGCTCACACTTTACTTGTCACACTTTGTTTCAGAATTACCGAATATTTGACATCCAATAGCCAATAATTAATAAAGCAATGTGCTCAAGTAGTGTCATTAAACAAAACAAACCATTATTCACAAACAAACCTCTGCCCTTTGTTGCTCGGAGAAAGTCAAACTCGAATGAGAGATCACGTGAATTACTAAAATTCCAGTCCTGCAACTGTGGATACAACTTCTTGAGGAATTCCCGTTTCTCTACCGACCCCACGGTGGTGAAGACCTCACAGCCGTAGTGCAGTGCCACAGAAATGGCCGCCTGCCCGACACCGCCACTACCAGAGTGGATCAAAACTTTATCTCCCTTTCTGAGGTTACCTCGGACAACCAGAGCATAGTAGACTGTAGCGTAGACCATGGGAACAGACGCAGCTTCCTGCATCGTCCAGGAGTCGGGGATCTGCCACAGGTATGGACGGTCAACATCAACTGTGGTGGCCAAACCCTGCAATAAATAGACTCAATGTTACTACATGTGTTATTGAGGAAACATGTATATCATGTTTTATTTAACATAACAGAATATTCTGTAAGTGGGTTAGACAAAATGAAATTGGATACCAAAAACAATTTTGGCATAGTGCATTTATGGCTCATGCAATTTATCACATCTGACAAGATTTCAATGTACATTTTTAGAACTGATGAAAAAGTATCTCCCAAATAATTTAATTCAGTTTAAAACTTTCATAAACTTTTAATAAAATTTATAAGATTTAAGTGATAAAAGCTTATTAACTTGGGATATTATTATTATTTAAAACAAATTAATGTATTAAATCCAAAACATCATTTTCTTTCATATCAAGCAACATCTTACATTAAAAAAAATATACAAACAAACCTTCGCTGGAAGAATTCCCATAATTCTATTTCCCGCCTTATCCCGACCTGAAAACTCCATTCCCAGAATGCATTCCTGCAGTGCCATGTCACCAGGGATTGCATCGGGTGGCAACTTTCCTGTGGCCAGCATGATGTCACGGAAGTTAAGAGACGTGTAATAGACACTGCACAATTCCTTCTCCATATTGGTGGCGGGGTCAAAGTACTTGAGTGGTGACTCGATCCACTTCAAGCTAGAAAGGTCTCCACGAGTTAAGACATTCACGTAGGCATGTTCACAATCCTTTAGTGTTACTTCTGAAAATATACAAATAAAATTTATCAAAATTTAGAGATCAAACAAAGCTAAAAGTGTTGGCAGACTTTTTGTACTGGCAAGCTACAAGATTTGTGAGGCCAAAAAAGATGGCGAGATGAAAAAGAAAGAAAACTACAATGTCACTACACTCATCCATGTTTTAACACAGTAATCACACGTTCAGCTGGTTAAAATAAAGTAACAAAATTTAAATATAAATATAAAAAGGTACAGCCCTTGCTACACTTTTATGGGGGAAAAAAACAATTTTTTATTTTATTTTTACTTGGCCTTAAAGGATTGTTTGTTTAACAGGCATTAGGTATCAAGCATGTTTTGTGACTCATGGTCTTCAGAGGAAACCCACTACTTCCACATAGGCCATGATAAGCTACACTTTCTCACAAACTGGTCAGCACAAACCACAACATTTGATAAACCAGTTGTGGATCACTGGTCTGTAGGAGCTGACACTGAGATTAAAATCTTATACCTAGAGATTTGATCCAAGTACTTACTAGTCATGGGTCATACATCTTAACCACTACACTGCTGGGGCTAGTTTACCTTTAAAGAGACAAGTTTTCAAGTGAATGTTCTAAGAACTCACGTGATGACACTGGAATATGTCTGTATGACCCCCACGTTCCATCTCTGTAAACATTCATGATGAGATCTTTCTTCACCAGAGCTCGGAATACTTGGCTGTCTGGTGTGATGTCACCATCAGGATGTGGTGAACAGCTGAATATGCAGCTGAAAGATTTTAAAATTTAAATAAAATAAATCAGTATATAGAGCTGACTTACAATAAGATAAATTATACATAATATATATAATATACAATATATGAAATAGAACAATGGTAAAAAATTAATTTATTATAACAATGTATAACTTTAAAAAAAAAATTAATGATGAAGATGAGGACAATCCACCAAAATATAAACATAGGGACACATTTTGAAATATCTCTGACAAGAAAGGGTGAAAATCATTTCCTGGAAGTAGGGGGCATGGAGCATCCCACTTGTCCAAAAAATGGGGGTATGAGTCTCCCACATCACCCCCAGATTGACGCCATTATAGACCCCCTGTGTACTTGGGTATATATGCACAATAAAGAGAAATACTGGCAAAGATTATTATTTAGGCATTTTAATTTCAATTTTTCAAAGCAAAAAGTGGAGGGAATAATTATATAGGCATCCCCCTGGTCCAAAATGTGGGGAGATGTGTCCTACCATCCCCCTGGGATTTATGCTCATGCTCACAAGGTATGTATTTCTAACTTACCGCAATCTTTCTCCACCTGGCTCTTGTCGTAAACAATTCACCAATCCCAAGATCCCGCTGTGTTTGTGCTTGGCACACAGCCATATATTTTCTCCTTCTGGCCTGGAAGGAGCATTCTGAAGTTTGTCTTTCAGATCTTCAACCCAACCACATTCAAAATCATCCACAGAGATAAGAGTCTGATTATCACAAACATCCACAGCCTTCCGCAACAAGAACAACGTAGACAGGAACCCATCTGATTTCTGACAAACAATTTCAAAACCTTCTTGCTCAAACAGTTTCACCCATTCATCCTCACTTAAGTAACACGCACACGTTCTCTGATCTTCCACCGGCGACAGATCAGAAGTAAGAGCTTCAAGGGTAAGTGGAATCTGAAAGTTTCTGGTCACCTCTTGCACGAGAATAAAGCTTGTTTTACGTAAAGAATTTGAGATTTTGTGAAGGAATGCTGCAATGTCTACGTGTTGATGAAGATGATTCTTCATAACAATCAGATGGGACTGTCCTACAATACCCGGAACATTGTCCGACTTGTTCCACAGCACAAACTTAGCACCAGCCGACGCATAATCTGACGATTCGATGTTATCAAGAACGGAATAATCAATTTGCAACATAGGCTGTGACATCAACTGAGGAATGATGTGCTTAAACAGACCGCCTTGTTTACCCCCTAATTCTGCAACTTTGAGCTTCACCACCATGCTGTTCTCAACAACAATATCTAAACATGGTTTCAACACGCGGGGTCGGGAGAGATACGACAGAAGCTGGTCAGAATCGAGTTCTGGTTGAAAAGCTTCGAGTATGTTGTGGACATTGTTAGAGAAACTCTCCGACACTGGAACCGATGAGATTTTCTGAAACACTTGCATCAGTCCACATGAAGATTTGTCTATATACTCAGTCACTTTCTTAGCAGACGCATCTCGAATATCACCAGAAGAAAAGACCGAAGACAAATGCTCCTTGTTTGGAATGCATGTTGATGACTCTTGAGCCAGTGATTTGAGATAAGATGAGGCAAGGTTTGAGCAATCCTCAGCATATTGTTTCAGTGAGACATCCATTGTAGAGTCTAGCTTTTCTTGGTATGGAACAAAACTGAACTCTTCTAACGTGGGTGCTGTTTGTTGCTGTCGACGAGGTGCCACCGTGGCATGAAGGTCCATCATCTCGACACCTCCAGCTAGACAGGTACGAAGACATCGGTCTATTTTGACATGAATTGCTGAAAATTGTAAATTACATATTTTGAGAAAATATTCCAGCTGATCATTTCTAGCCTACCAAGTTCATCTATAGTTTTTATGCATAACATCTATAAACTTTGAGCTGGACATAGCTCAAAGGTAGAGTGTCAGATAAATGCCTTCAGTGGACTCATTGGGCTATTTCTTATTCCAGCCAGTGGTCCATAACTGATTTAACTAAGGCAATGCTATGTGCAGACCTGCCTGCATGAGGATGCATATAGCTTTCTAAATTTTACTATTAGACCTTAGTTTTTGAAAATCCAGGCGAGTGATAGATCTCAGGCCTGAAAATGCTTAGGCGAGTGATAAATTGAACACCTGAAACGACTTCTGCAAGAGAAAAATCACCATGTTGTTTAATTAAATTTTGTCCATCTACATCAGAAATCTTTATTTGATATTGGAACAACTCGGCTATTTTATGAATTATACCGATACAACGAAATCTAGTGATGTTTTCTGAAGGTCTTGTTTAATACCACAAATGGAAATGATCGAGGATGACCGAATGGAATTGTAACAGACTGATCAAATGTTGCACAGATACCCAATTAGCATAGCAAAGAAGAATACCAGTTATTTGTTTTTCCTTTCGATAAATCATAGATATGACATGTTATGAAGTCAATATACTAGTATGTACATTTGAAATATTTATAGAAGACTTTAGTTATTATGTAACGAGCTGACAAAATTAAGAAATTACATTATTAATTAGGTGAGTGATTTCCAAGTGGTATGACTGTGGATTATCACACCCTTTGATTGACATTACGGGTGCTGTACATGTGCGATTGAACCTGCGCACTTTAAAAACTAAGGTCTGATTAGACTAGGATAAACAAATCTTATTTTTTAATAACTGGATAAGATTTTTTTTGTTATTGTACTTACCTTTATGTTCCTCGGTCATCTGTACTGCACAGCTGTCATGGATGCGAGGGTCTATCTTGAGCAGCTTGATTCTGGTGGGCAGACGGAGGGCATGACCGGGCAGCCCAATGACCTGCATCTGCATCATGGTGTCCAGAAATGAAACCCAGTTCCCGTTCCACAGCAATTCTCCCTCGTCACCTGAACATATTACAATTATAATTCTAACTACTTATATTCTTATTTTTAAACTAATTACTCATTTGGAGTACCACATTACTCCCCTACTCCTTTTTCATGAATAAGAAAATGTAAGTAACTATTATTCATTTTTATTTTTATTATTATTATTATTATTTTTTAATGACTCCACTACAGCAGATTTATTTATTTAATTTTCAGTCTTCTATGAGATCAGTCATTTTTTATCAATCATATCAGCCAACAATTTTGTCAAATCTGTCCATTGAAAAGTGAGCTTCAGTAGTCTAGTCATAGGACATCGGACACTCAAGCTGATGACAGTGGTTCAAACCTGGTTGGAGTCTGGCTCATATTTGACTAAATGTCAAAATAACCAAAGGTTTGACATCCAATAGCCGATGATTAATAAATCAGTGTGCTCTAGTAGTGTCATTAAACAAAACAAACAAAATATCCATTACATTTTTTTTTTTAATCTCCTTCAATTTGACATTTTCTTTTTCATTTTACATCAATAGCATCAAATAAAACATGTTAATTTTATATGAATTCCATCAAAACAACAACACAAACCTTTGTTACTGGCACTCAAAATGCCCTGAAAAGTTGGGCCATAGTCATATCCTCTCAAACCAAGCTCCTTGTACACATCTGACTGGGACAGCGGCATGCCACCATTTCTAATTGGACTGGATGGTGTGTGACAGATTTCATCTTCCTCAAAATTACTGAGTACGGGGTCACTGGGTTCAAACACAGACCCACTCACTGTGAGCTGTCCACTCTCACAAATCTCGAAATCTCCCGTAGCCTGCATGATGCTCACATCCAACTTGACAGTACCTACGTAAAGCAATCGTAGAATATTATGAAACTAAATAGAGCACAAGTAAAGAAAGGATTGTTCAATGACACCCAAGCACATTGTTTATTCAGCAGCTATTAGGTGTTAGATATATAGAGGATGTTAAACTCGTTACCATTTATTATTAAATTTATGTCCAGAGTGAAATCATTTTTCTTTGTCACGAGCTTTAACGAGTGACAATGGAAACTTATTTCACAAGGGACATAAATTTGATAATAAATGGTAATGAGTTTAATATTCTATTTATTACCCCAAACAATTTCAATTGTTCTATTCTTTATACTTTTTAAATGCACTACGGTTTAGAGAAACCCTATCCTATAACATTATGGATGACGTTACATTGTACTTTTTCTAGTTTTAATGACATCATTAGCACTTTTACAAAATTATAATGACATCCTATTTATTACAGTCAAGCTTATTGGTAATAAAAGCCAGAGAGACCCAATGAAATGCCAATGTATAATAATGCTCACTGAGAAATTATTAAAAATAATTCCCAGTTATGAGTGCCCACTGTTAATACATTGTGTTTTGCAACTCATGGTCTTTACAGGAAATCTGCTACCAATACATAGGTTACTCTTTCCTATTAGCAACAAAAGGATTTTTAAATGCACTTTGTCACAGACAGAACAGCATGTACCACAGCTTTCAATAAACCAGTTGTGGATCACTGGTTGGTGCAAGTGACATATGCCTAACCTTTGAGCCTTATGGAGCACTCACTGAAGGTTGAAGTCAGTATTGGACTAAAAAATCTGCTGCCACAACTGAGATTTGATCCCAGTAACAACTTGCTGTGAGTCCCATAGATTAACCATTACACCAGTAGAGCAATAGGAAAGGACTGTTTTGTTTATTTAGCAGCTATTAGGTGTCAAACATATGGTGTTTGCCATTCATGGTCTTCAGAGGAAATCAAGAACCAGCACAGGCTGTCCTGTTTCATCAAAGATGTAAATAATTAAAAACAATTTTTATGTTTGTTTGCATTAAAAAATTTATTTATATGGTCAGGAAGACAGACATTGCAACTCAAGAGCCATTCTCGGGCTCTGTAAGTGATGATAATGTTATATAAAAACTATTTTTTAATTTAGTTCAGAACTTTAAGTAACAAATGCAATTAATTTCTTAAAATGTGAGCTTACCTGATTTGGGCAGGATAGTTGCATGATGAATGTCAATATTTTCAAATCTCACTGGCATCTGTTCATAGAATAATCCCTTCATTCGCGCCAGCGTCTTCCAAACCAGAACCAAGTACCCAGTGGCAGGGAAGAGAACTCTGCCATCAATCTTGTGACCAATCAGATAACTGTCCTTGGAATCGGAAGATATCTCTATTTCAAACGACATCTCGGAATTCATTCCTGGCCCGCCGCTGAGAAACTCATCGTATTTTGGGACAGCCCAAGATTGGGAGTGATCCCACTGCACCAAGGGGCTGATCATCGGGGTTCCACAAGAAACGGGGAATTTGACAGGTGGGAAAAGCTTCAAGGGGTCAAAGTTCAAACCATTCATGTAGCACCTACAAGTAAAAGAAAAATTCTTGCTAATGAAAGTGTGTTTTTATAAAACTAATTCCATGTGGAAAGTTAAGATTGATTGTTTACCGACACCCCAGCACATTGTTTATTCACCAGCTATTAGGTGTCTGACATATGGTATTCTGTGACTCATGGTCTTTAGAAGAAACTGGCTACTGCCACATTGGCTACTCTTTCCAATTAGCAGCAAAGGATCTTTCGTATGTGCTTTCCCACAGACAGGACAGCACATACCACAGCCAGTTGTGAATCACAGGTTGGAGCACTCACTCTGGTTTGGAGCCGATATCAAAATTAAACATCCCATACCTCAACTGAGATTTGATTCCGGTACCTACCAGCCTTGAGACTGACAATTTAAACACTAATGTGGTTGTCTCCATGTATTCAAACTGAGGACTTTGCCAGTTTTGTAAAAACACCGTTTAACTACTGTATTATGTGGTTGTTATGCCTTCTCAACCTTTAACATTTTAATGCAATGATTTTTATCACAAAGTCAAAAGAATAAATATCTGTTTCTGATGCAGATTGTTTTTCCTTTTTTCCAGAAAAAAATACTTTTTAGAAGACTTGCCAATTTAACAAAGTACAGCTTTAATGCCAAAAGATGGATGGTTGTCACTCCTAAAAATAATATACAACAATTATCATCACATATAGTCCTTTAGTGAAATTATAAAAAGAAAAAACAAATATTGAAATGCAAGCCAGTCAAAAGCAAGTTTTTGCACCTACCTTAGTTAATAAGATTTTACAAACTTTTCCACCAATATGACAATTTTTAGAACAACCTACTACTTGTCAAAATATTTCAATGGTTTGCAACAAAACACGTTAAATAATTTCAAAACTGACTACACCACATACTTGCCCAGACTTGTGTAGAAGAAGTCGAGGTTATCTGGATGATTACGTTTC
Organism: Symmetromphalus regularis; assembly: GCA_032355785.1. Lineage (NCBI taxonomy): Eukaryota > Metazoa > Mollusca > Gastropoda > Neomphalida > Neomphalidae > Symmetromphalus > Symmetromphalus regularis. Next base: position 6,364 of record JAULBS010074107.1, on the reverse strand, counting down.
ATCAAGCCAACGAATGTGCAGTCTGGTCCGAGAGACCTCTTCAAGATGGCCTGCAGTAGACAGTGAGGTGCAATCTCTATGACGATGGCATTCTTCGGAACATGCTGTAGACTTTCCTGGAACAGCACAGGACTCACCAGGTTGTTCACGTGGTAGTCAGCAGACGACATCTTGGCCAGGTCTGTGTCCCAGCGGGATTCTGGGATAGACGAGCTGATCCAGCACTTTGTTCTTGGTTTTGGGATAATCACCTGGATTAAAAACATTCAGTAAGTTAATCACCTGGATTAAAAACATTCAGTAAGTTAATCACCTGGATTAAAAACATTCAGTTAATCAGGTGTGGAATGATACGGCTAAAACTGTTTTGCTATATATTGCAATACAGTTTGGTTAATTACCAAGTGATAAAGTCATATTTTGATACTACCATACTAATTACTAAACATATCTCAGGCTGGCAGACATGTACCAATTTCTGATGAAAAAAGAGAATAATTATATAGACACAGAATATATAGATACAGTAGATTTATATGTTTTAATTAAGTTTAACTTTTATTTTTATAACTTACTGTGATAGTCATAGGTTTTACAATGGACACTCATTAGGTAGATATATCACAATACATGAAACCATATCACGGTATGTATTGTGCTTGGCAAGTATTGCAATATACTGGTAATACTGGTATATCGTTGCACCCATATAATTAATGGTCATTCACAAATTCTGACATTATCTGTTCATAAAAAGTTTGGGGTTGGTGTAACAGCCTGCAGAAATTAGGGAAGAAACAATGTATAATTAGAAGCTATTAGGTGTAAAACATACGGTTCTGTTGTGATGCAGACAACAGAAGAAATCTGGTACAACCACATAGGTTACTCTTTCCATATGTTTATAAAGAAGAAATATGATCTACTTTATAAATAGCATGCCATTTCTGTGCTCTGTACTTCCTTAGCTTATCATCATCATCATCATCATCATTATTATTAGTAATATTATTATTATTACCATTATTATTATTATTATTATTATTGTTATTGTCATATTTTTATTATTATCATTAATTATTATTACTATTATTATTATTACCATTATTATTATTATTATTATTGTTATTATTATATTTTTATTATTATTATCATTATCATTATTATTAATTATTATTGCTATTATTATTATTATTATTATTAAGAAGAAGATACAATATGACTTACCTTATCAAGAGCAGCTTTCAGAATTGGAGCAATCTCGGTCATGTAGTGTGAGTGGAATGCCACACCAGCACTCTGTACCTCCTTCGCAAACACTTGCTTCTGTTTCAGATCATGCACAAACTTCGACACTGCTTCTGCTGGTCCTGATATCGTCACGGTGTCCTCTGCATTGTGACACGCAGGGACAACACCCTCTGGACATTGAGCTTTAGCTTCCTCCCATGTCAAGCCTCAAATACAATAAGACACACTGATAGATAAGACAAGGTTAAAAAAGCAAAGAACAGGATGAAAAATGAAAGTGTAAAATATATCCTTACACTTATTATTTAACCACCTATTTGTCAGCTTTAGCTTCCTCCCATGTCAAGCCTCAAATACAATAAGACACACTGATATATAAGACAAGGTTAAAAAAGGAAAGCTTAAAGACATTACTTAACTTCAAACACCAGGTCATGAGCAGGATGTTTTGGCAATGATTTAATTTTACAAACATACATCTAGACCCTAAACTAGGTTTGTGAGTATCGACTTACAAGCTCACAAAAGGAGATGTTCTAAAAACACTTAGAATAAGCCTAAGTCCTTAATTGTGTATGGGATCGAGCATCTGGAAGTAGCTTGCAAATAGGTTCATACACAAAGCATCCATAATCTAATTTAGACTTTACATAAGATCCATACAAATGGTGCAAAAAACATTCCAGTTTTCTCCCCATTCTGATTTACAAATTACTTTTAAACCTTTTTTTATATATTATAAATGTGGAATAAAAGGAAGTTACATTATTAGATATCCAAGAAACCTTTCAAGATGACTTACCTACTGCCGCCATTCCACCAGGTGGCAGCTTGGCCTCCTTGATACACTTTCCTCTGTAGTAGGCGGCCAAGACTGTTTCCTCGGCTGTCAGAGACCCATCAGAATATGCACATCCAAGCTCTCCCACCGAGTGTCCCACAATTCCATCTGGTCGGATCCCCATCAGATATAGCAAGTCAACCAGCGCAACCTGAAACATATTAATTTGGTTTTACAGTTTTAACCACAAGGATTCTATAAGAGATTATTTCTATAAGAGATTATTTCTCAGAATGAAGTAAATTGAAATGTAACCATGACATTAATCCTCTACATTCAAACAACGAAAAGGATAAAGAAAGGGATCTTTTATGTGCACTTTCTCACAGACAGGACAGCACATAAAAGTCTTTGTTAAACCTGTCATGGACAACTGGCTGGAATGAGAAACAGCTCAAATAGATCTGCTGAAGGGGATAGACCTGTCAACCCGCTGCACCTCAGACACTCTACTTTATGAAAGTAAAGTTTGTTTTATTCCCGCTGCCCCTCAGACACTCTACCTTATGAAAGTAAAGTTTGTTTTATTTCCGTTGCACCTCAGACACTACCTTATTAAAGTAAAGTTTGTTTTATTTAATGACGCCTCTAGAGCACATTGATTTTTATCTCATCATCGGCTATTGGACGTTAATCATATAGTCTTTCTGACATATGTATTTTGAGGAAAGCCACTGCTGCCACATAGGCTACTCTTTTCAATAAACAGCAAGGGGTCTTTTATATGCACTGTCCTATAGACAGGACAGCACATACCATGACCTTTGATGAACCAGTTGTGAACCACTGGTTGAAACGGTATATAGCCAATAACTGAAAATGGGTCCACTGAGAAGGATCGATCCAACCTCAACCATGTGAGTTACATCCCATCTTGACCATATAACGTTAAAGGTAAAAAAAAGAACTTATTTTATTACTTTATCATGTTTTCAAGCTCACTAAATCTGAAACCAAGGCAACATTTAAAATTCAGGGTAATTGATGCAAACAATAACATTTGTGAAAACATGAATGGCTGCAATGTTGACGAAGGAATGTATTGTGTTCTCAAGGTAGGAAATCTAAATCCCAAGTAATATTAAAACAAACAAGGTAATTAATGCAAACAATAAAATGTGTGAAGACCTGAATGGCTGCTATGCTGACGAAGGAATGTATTGTGTTTTCAAATGTCTTCTCATCTCCGTTCATCAGCAGATCGGACAGACATATCCCATGAGGCTTTAGATATCCCTCGCACTTCATGATGGACTGCCGGAATGCCTCCAGTTCCATCATCTTCCGACCCATGCCAAACCACTGCGTGCCCATCCCAGCAAACACAAACCATACAGGTCGGTTAGCATCTCCCGAGTATTTCTGAAATAAATAAATGTTTATCTAAATCACATAATTTTATCTTTTGTTTTATTTCTATATTATTAATATCTTCCCATCCCAGCCAACACAAACCATACTGGTCAGTTATAGCATCACACGAGTATTTCTGAATTAAATAAATGTTTATCTAAAGTACAGAATTTTATCTTTATTTTATTTCTATATTAACACCTTTCCATCACAGCAAATACTGACCACACTTTGTGTGTTAGAATCTCTGTTTCTTAGAACAAACAGGAGAAATTAGATTTAAATTTTTTGTTATCATTATCATCTCTAGCATAGCCAGCATGAGGCAGATGAGTTTCTTGCCTCATCTGGAATTTCCACAGATTTGTGTGGGGTTTTTTCCCATGATCTTTATATTTTTTATCCATATGGTTCAAGCTCCCAGCATTTGGGTTTCCATTGGCGTTTTTCCCTCTCTGGCTACACCCCAGATTATCTACCAGTTTAAGATATTAAAAAAAAATTAATCTAAAATTATTAAAGACAGATTATTGACTCACCAGCAAAACAAATAAATATCTGCTATTATTGGGATGAAATTCAGGATAAAAAGATTTTTCTACATATTGTCTGATCCAAGAAACATTTATCTATTTTGTTAAGGCCTTACATACCTCTATTTCCTGCACCTGTTTCTTGCTATTGAGCAGAGTAAACCCACGGCACGGATGTGTAATTGTCGAGACATTAGAACTATCAGACAGTAAAGCTTGAAGTTCCACATTGTCCGAATGTTTGTGCAGCGTATCAAACACTTTCTTCAAACCTTCTTCGGTCCTCGATGAATACAGGAATAGTCTCGCAGCCTCAGCGGCTTCATGGATTGTCTTTTCTTTGTTGTGAGACTTTAATATGGTGTGAACATTCGCTCCTCCAAAGCCAAAAGAGTTGACTCCAGCATAACCTCCATTCCATCGAGTTAGTTCCGTCACTACTTTCAGTCGGCCATCTTGGAGTCCGGGAATATCAGGGTTTGGATTCTCAAAATGGAGGTTTGGCGGGACCATTTTATCCTCCATAGCAACTATTACCTTGGCAATGGCTGCTAAACCTATCAGATATAAATAAAATACTGTTTATTATTAAGATATTTATTTGATTTTCTTTAAAATGGCATGTCTGATTTGTACAGCTTGCACCAGGGCAAGACAAGTATCGCGCCCTAATTAATCACAATTTTTTATGCAAGTTCTGAACATTACTGTACCAGTATCTTCAAATGGGAAATTATGCTATTTATAGGTATCATGTAATTCACTGATAAGGATTACATGAGGACAGTATGGCTGTAATTAGCAAGAAAAATACTGTAAAATTTTACGTGGCAACATTTATTTGCCCCGTCATGTTGAAAAACTGTAGAATGTACAAACATTGGGAGATTTTCTATGTGAGTGAAGGGCTTGCTATTTTTTATTTATTTATTACTACTTTATTTATGCAACCCTTAGGATTTTGCACCCAGAACAATCACCCCAGTGAGCCCTGCCCACGGTACATCACTGTACATTACAGAATATATTTCCCTCTGAAAACAAAAAATGAGATAATTGTAAACTGATTAACGACCAAGTAGTTTTAATATGATCCTAGTCTTACCAACCTGATGCAGGTTCCGGATGCCCAATGTTTGATTTCACTGAGCCAATCAAAAGAGGACCTTTCCGATCCTTACAGAAAACATCCACAATGCTGTTCACTTCCTGTGGGTCTCCAACTGCCGTTCCAGTGCCGTGTGCTTCAACATACCCTACCAGTAACGGAGAAATACCGGCATCAATGTACACTTGCTTCAACAGTCTCTTCTGGATTTCTCCCGATGGGAAAGTGATTCCTATAACAAATGAATAACATAGGAGTAGTTTTCTGCAAAGACAACATTAAATAAATAAAATGAAAATACAGTTTTTAAAAAGGTACAATGAATATTTTTAAAATATGTCTAAGCACAATTTATTAGGTCAACCTCATTAACCAGAGTTTACAAAAGCATTACTGAAATTAGCAGCAAGGGCTCTTTTATATGCACTGTCACACAGACATGAGAGCACATACCATAACCTTTGATAAAAAGTTGTGGACCACTGGTTGGTGCAAGAGACTTTCAGAGAACTCACTCTGGGTTAAACCAGTTATTGACATTAAAAATCACATGCCTCAACTGAGATTTAATCTCAGTACCTAGAAAGCTGTGAGTCAGACGGTTCCAAAATAAGCAAAGTCATAATGTGTAAATGAATAAACATTGTAAATTTATTTTATGCGAATCTTTTTTGCAAATTGGCAATAGAATTTGGCATTTTATACAACATATTAGTTTGTATCCATGATAATTTTTTTTTTTTAAATAAATCTATGTTTCAAAGTTGCAATAATATAACTACCTAATATATGTTAGTATCTTGGGAAAATACAACATGGTTATCTTTTAATTAATAAACAATCATTTTTAACCTCATTTTGATTACTATAAGCATTAATTTCAGTGACAAGGGACATAACAAACCTTGTTCCTTGGCACCATCAGAGTTGTTTTTTGAGTGAACAACTGTAGAGTAGATTCTCTTGGCAACAGATGCTTTCTGGATGTAAATTGCCATGATGGCCTCACTACGACAGTATCCATTTCCTAAAAATCAAAATACAGTCAAGCATATTACGTACACAACTTCACTACGACAATATCCATTTCCTAAAAACCAAAACACACTCAAGCATATTACATACACAACTTCACTAAGACAATATCCATTTCCTAAATATCAAAATACACTCAAGCATATTACGTACACAACTTCACTATGACAATATCCATTTCCTAAATATCAAAATACACTCAAGCATATTACGTACACAACTTCACTATGACAATATCCATTT
>JAULBS010074096.1:0-20722 GCA_032355785.1 Symmetromphalus regularis | reverse complement strand
TGACGTCCAATAGCTGATGATAAGATAAAAATCAATGTGCTCTAGAGGCATCGTTAAATAAAACAAAACTTTACTTTTTTCCTTTGTCCTGCACCTTATTTCCTAACGTACTTTGTATGAAGTTGAAATGAGAACAGAGGACGACTCTTAGTTAACAGACCTGCCAATAACTCTAGTAGAACGTACATCAAACTACCTTTATCATGCACTGTTACAATCTTAGCTATTTCTTAAAGAAAAATTGTGACAACAGTTAATATAAAAATGTCTCTGCTACTAGGTTGTTCATAGCAAATATTACAATCTCTTAAATATCTATTGGTAAAAAAAAAAAATAAGGCCGAGTGACAATGGGTTTAGGAATAGCAATGTATAAACATACGAGTATGTAAACAATGTGATAAGGAATATACCAAACTATACAAATAAGGGCATCAGGGAATACATGTATGTACAAATATGGACAGATATATCTATATTTCTATAGGGCCTGTTAGCCCGGTCGGCGTTCCTTCTTCCGTTTTCGTTTCAGAATCACACTTTTCACTATTTTCCCTTTCGCCTTTATCCGTTTCAGTCAATGTCAGCTGATCTAATTTGCATACTGAGTCTAAATCCGTTTCTCCATGCTCGATGACAGAATTAGGAACAACACTAACATCAAGGTCAAGGTCACTAGCACCACCTTCGTCCAGGTCTGTCGTTATGGAAACCTGTAAGTCACGTGCCACCACAGACTCTGTGGTCAGAGTTTCTGAAGATTCTGTTACCGTGGTAACTTCTGATATGACTGATTCAATAGTTTTTTTCTCGCTGGACATGGATGAGGAAGTGTCACTGAAAAATTCCATTTCCATATCGTTTTTCAGCTTGTCGGAATCATTGTTGTTTACTTTATTTTCGTCGGTCACTTCAACATTTGTAATGCCGTCAGGTACGTCGTGAAAGCTTTCGTCACCGTCACTGTCACTCACTTTTGCATTCGATTCCTTCTCCACCTCATCACCATCCACAACCTCAACCTCCGTTTGTTTATCCTTCTCTAAATCCTCCTTTTCCTGTTGTCCTTCTTTCTCAGAATCCTCTTCATCCTGCTGTCTTTCTTTATCTGGCTCCTCTTTCTCCATCTGTTTATCCTTTTCAGAATCATCAAACATATTTTCAGTTTCATTTTTAGATTCATCAACATCGTCTTTTGTTTCGGGGTCCTTTGAATCAACATCCAAATCCGTCACGGATTCCACGAAGGGTGAGTTCGTTATGAGAGTTGTCTCCCTTATAATGGTTTCGCTCGATTCGTTCAACATCAGGCTTTGAACTTCGGCATCAGACGTCTCGTCTGGTTCTGGTTGGAGGATTTCGGCATCGCTCATCATTTCCTTGGCTTGCACAGAAATATCGGAAACAATATCTGAAAAGAAGAACAGAACCAATGAATTATTGTGCTTCAACTTCATCATGAAATGCAGTGTCTTGTTTTTGATTGGTCCGATCCTAAATTTTGAACTGTGCCCCTATCCATGCGGTTCGGGCATGATCCCCACCCAACGTCTTAAGGGAATGGTGCTGGGCCCTGGGAGAGTTTGTTTTCACACTATCTACTTGTTAACTACTACAGTGGTGTGACTCTCAAGCAGAAGAAAGTGGTTCAAAGCAAGTCTACAGATGGTTCACACTTAAGTAAAGGATTATTTTACGATACTCCAACACACTTTATTCAGTGGCTAGTAAGTGTCAAGACATGGTGTTCTGTAACTACAGCCACATAGGCTACTCTTTCTGATTAGCAGCAAGAGATCTTTTATATGTGCTTTCCAACAAACAAGACAACACATACCACTGCCTTTGGTAAACAATTCTGTAGCACTGGTCAGTGTAAGTGACCTACCCAGTGAATCTTGTGGGGCACTCAATTCTCAGATGAAGCCGGTATCGAGATTAAAAATATCATGCCTCATCTGAGATTTGATACAAGTACCTACCAACCGAGAGTCTGATAGTATATCCACTGCACCACTCAGCCAGACCTGTTTGCCCCATAATATGTAAAATAGTAAAATCACAGTATACATAGTGAAAAAAAAAAAAATGAAATAAAAGAGAGTAAATTTTCACTTCTTGTCCATTTTTGTCTTCCCGCAGGAAATATCATCAACCGGAAATACACTCATCTTAGGAGTGTTAAGACAGAAAACTATCATACCTAAAAAAGGTCCCACACACCTCCCATTTCTAAAACAAAATATCATAAAAAGCACCTGAATATCGTACATTTTAAGCAAAATCTTAAGAGTAAACAAGTCTGCTTAGGGCTACTCTGTTTGATTAGAAGCAAAGGGTCTTTCAAAAGCACCATCCTTTAGCCTCTGTGTCACCAGTTGTAGATCTTTGACCATAACCAGAAATAGGCAGTTGTTGGAGTTCAAGATTTTCATGGGTGCTCAGCTGCACTCTAGAATCCTTGGGTACCAATCCCTTGGGAGTCGCCCTCATATAATGTCATACCCAGTAAAGAACACCACCAGACACCACCCAATATTTCTGGAATTGGACTATGGGCATCCTGTAATGGCAATTGTTTATAGGTGAAATGCTTGTAGGCGATATGGTAATAAAATCCCAATGAGTGAACTGAAGGGACATTGGATGATCCTGCAATAAACTCACCATCTACAGTCTCCTCTTCCTCCACAGCGGCAGCCTCCTCTTCGGCCGTCTCTGAGATGGACGATGCTACAGATACAAAACTGACAGGACGACTCTGTCCACTTGGCATGGCCCCCATTGCTGCACGCTGTAACTCCCGCAACTTGTTCAGTTTCTCCTGCGCCTCTCTCAACTCTTGTCGAATCTGTCCTCGCTCATCCTCCTTACTGTTTACTGCAGCCTGAGACAAATAAAAAAAACCAGATGCTTACCAGTAATCTACTGTAAATCAAAAAAGTATATTTTATTTAACGAACCCTCTAGAGCACATTGATTTTTATCTTATCATTGGCTATTGGACGTCAAACATATGGTCATTCTGACATATTTCTTTAGAGGAAACCCACTGCCATCACATAGACTACTCTTTCCGATAAGCAGCAGGGGGTCTTTTATATGCACCATCCCAGATTCAGGAGAGCACATACCACAGACTTTGATGAACCAGTTGTGGACCACCGGCTGGAACGGAAAATAGCCCAAACAACAAATGGATCCACTGAGGAGGATCGATCAGACGACCAACCGTTCACAGGCAGACATGCTACCAGAAAAATAAAAAACCAGATGCTTATCTGTATTCTCCTGTAAATCATGAAGTTAACGCCTCGCTAAATTAATGTGAGTGACAGTGGTCAGATTAAAATACAACATGAAATTAATGCAAGTGGCCTCCCTTTGGTATAGTAGTTTCTGAACAACACACATTTGTGCTGCAATGAGGCATTAATGCAATTCTCTAAAACTCAGACCACGAGCATTGTTATTGTTGATATCAAATCACTATTGATTTTTAGAGAAAACCTGCTACCACCACCTAGGTTACATTTTCTGAATAGCAGCAAGGAATCTTTTATATACAGTTTCTCACAAACAGGTCAGCACATACCATAGCCTTAGATAAATAAATTTTTGTACCACTGGTCAGTGGAAGTGGTATACACCTACCCATTAAGCCTTGCGGAGCACTCACTCTGGTAGTACCAAAATTTAAAATCATGTGTTTTGGCCGAGATGATCCCAGTATCTACCAACCGTGGGTCGGACAACATAACCACTGCACCCCGGTAGCCGGCAGTAGGCTAGATTAACAAATACTAGACTCAGACTCAGACTACCAGATGTGATTTATGCAGCCCTGTCTGCCATTGGCTTTGCAAGATCAATAACATACCATCAAGTTTGTTAGTATCTGGTTCATTCTAGTCGCCATGTCTCGGAGCTGCTCCATCGGTATGGGAATCGACACCTTCTGCTGTTCTCCCTTAGGCGAACCTGCTGTTGTGAAAACACAATTACAGACGAGCACATTAACATAATTAATTCATTAACACCATGACAAAAGCAACAGTCAAGTAACTATGCCAACAGTAACAATTGTTAAATTCTTAACAGTAAGCTAAAGAATAAAATTAGTTTTTAATTTTGTTTTTAAAAACAGAATCATGCCATGTCAAACAGCATGCAGGACATGTGTGTCCGTTACAACTAGGGTCAAAATTAAAATAAGAAATAAAACAATAACGAAAATGAAATACTAATGCAGTTAAGAAATAATCAATCGAAACATTCAAGGATAAATACAAACAAAAATGTAAAAAAGATAGTAAGCCCTGCACTGCCTTAAAACTGCCAATATGTACTGATGTAAGAGATAAGATTTTCATCATCATAACAGTTATGTCTTTAAATTTGCATTATATTTTCACCATTACAGTGGACTCAGTCTTAAAAGACTTTTTACACTGACTACTTTTTTTTTTTTGGACTACATCTTAAAATATTTTTTTACACTGACAATACTATTTTTAGAAAGATGACCTTTTTAATTGTCACTACTCAGTGGACTCAGTTTAAAAATATATTTGCATTAACAATTAGTGTTTTTAGAAAAATTACTTTTCTATTTAACTATACAACAGACTCAGTCTTTAAAGACAATTTTCATTGACAATTATGGTATTTTTTAGAAAAATGATCATTCTATTTAATTATACCATCGACTCAGTCTTTACATACAATTTTCACTGACAAATATGCTATTTTTAGAAAGGATATTTTCTAGCATTACAAGCCATTTAGAACCAAAAACCAATACCTCGGTTCAACCAGAGTACACTGAATATTTAAATACTCTAAATTAACCACTACATACTATACCCAACACCACGCAAGATTACATAATCCAATCAGCAGTTATGTATATAGTATTTTCATACGTAACCACGGATGTAAGATTTTCTGTTTAAAATGGCGAACATGCATTAAGTAAGCAAAGATAAACATTTGTATATAATAACATTAAACTGACCAAATTTAAGACATAAAACTTCATCAATGCCATGCCACAAATCTTAAAACTGACATCGGAGTGAATTCGTCAAAACTAAAATTCAGTATAAATTATTTTAAAGAAAATAACCTATATGTGTTTGACATATATATCATATAATACACACGCACACACATACAGGTACACACAAACTGAAATTATGTTTGGTTTTCTTGGGCAAACTATACCTACTAACTATTAGTATTACCAAACTAATTTTTTAAAGACAGAAATATTTAACAATCCACTCACCCCAACACAAAAACAAATATTAATTACTGGGGTTACAGAATTATGTTTTCAAATACCAATATTATTTCCACCCCCCCCCCCTTCCCCAGACTAATTTGGATTAGTGATATTTAAAATTGAAATTATTATTTTCTAGCACTTTAGGCAACTAATCGATAAACAAAAACATTAGTATTAACCTCACGTACATTCATTACAGTAAATAAATGGCTAATACTACTGACTTTAGCCGTTAATTGTATAATATAAGAGACTAAACTCATTATTTCATAAGTTAATAAAATAACTACTATACATACTAAGATTTTTTAAAGAAAAGATAAATATATTTAAGCAAGCTTGGAGAGAAATATGAATGCAAAATAGATTGAAAAATAGTGTTTGCTAGTGCTAAGATATTTCCTTGTCAAAACTTAGGATAACCTAATAGTGGATAGTACAACTATTTAGTCAAACATGACACATGATCTACATAGAGAAAGAAATCTTTGTTTAATGACACGTTTATGTAGCAGCTATTAAGTATCTAAATCTCATGGTCTTTAGAGGAAACTTGCAACCATTACAAAGGCTACTATTTTTAATAGTAGCAAAATCTCTTTTAAATGCCTTTCCCATGGAAATGACAACACATACCATACACTTTGTTACACCAAATACGGACCACTGGCTGGAATAAGAAACAGACCAATTGTCCAATGAAACAATTAATTCAATAAACCATCACATATAAGATGGCTTTTCCACGTATATGTTACATCCCTTTTTTTTTTAATGACACCATTAAAACACATTGATTTATTAATCATTGGCTATTGGATGTCAAACATTTGACTATTTTGACACACAGTCAAGAGTGAAACAGCCTCCAACAAGTTTTGAACCACTGTCATCAGCTTGACAGTCCAATGTTCTACTACTGGACCGCTTGCAACAGTGTAATACCAAATAGAAATAAATATAAAATGGAAAGTTTTATACTGTGATAATTGTTATTTTGTTCTTGAAATACTTGTGTGAATGGTTAAAAACACTACAGGTCAACTAAATGTCATCTAGATTCTAATCTATGTTCTGCAGTTCTTCATGGGGCAATATGACACTAGACCTGGAACCTTTTATACAGTGTAAAGTACACCAGAGTTAAAGTCAAATGTGCAAATCTACATTACCACTGAAACTTTATGAAAATAAAGTTAGAGAATTAATGATTAGACATACGTTTTAAACAAACATACAAACTAGAGGTTCTAGGGAACAAACTGGGCAATTCCATCATCAGAGAGGTTATACAGAATATACAATCAAAATCTCAAAAGAGAAGCTTTGGTTTTGTGGTGTGATTAAAATCCATGATGCCCAAATTATATACAGTCATTACTATATTTGTTTGAGGTCTTTTGTACTGATTAGCCAAAGCTTTACCCCTGTATCAGATGTGACAAGTAATGGTCAAACCCATAACATAATGGTCACATCGGTAACAAGTAACGGTCATATCCGTGACAAGTAAGTCACATCCATGGGCAAGTAAAGGTCAGACCCATGACAAGTAAAGGTCAGACCCATAACAAGTAAAGGTCACACCCATAACAAGTAAAGGTCACACCCATGACAAGTAAAGGTCAGACCCATAACAAATATAGGTCAGACCCATGACAAGTAAAGGTCACACCCTTGGCACTATAGGTCACACCCTTAGCACATATAGGTCACAACCATGACAAGTAAAGGTATCACTCTTGACAAGTAAAAGTCACAACTATGACAAGTAAAGGTCACAACTATGACAAGTAAAGGTCACACCCTTGACAAGTAAAGGTCACAACTATGACAAGTAAAGGTCACAACTATGACAAGTAAAGGTCACACCCATGACAAGTAAAGGTCACACCCATGACAAGAAAAGGTCACACTCATGACAAGTAAAGGTCACACCCATGACAAATAAAGGTCACACCCATGACAAGTAAAGGTCACACACATGACAAGTAGAGGTAAAACAGCTAGTCTCTTCAAAAAGGTTATGACTAACATGGTAATGATTGTGCCTTGTAAATTTTATTATTAGAACATTACACCATGAAACCAAACAAGCTATGTGAAGTTTTGATGGTACATTCTATAGAACCTTTCTGATGGTCACACCCATAACAGTGTGGTCACACCCGTAACAGTGTGGTCACTCCCATGACAACAGAACTGCCCAGCATGGCGCTAGACAGTGTTGAGATTTGAGGCAGGCACTGATGTTAAAACGAAGTACACATACTGTCAGGGCCTGGAGGGGTGAGGGAGTTATAACGACAGTTAATAAGACTCGTCAGCTGAACGTTCTGTTCCATGGCAGCCGCCACTAGGTGGCGCTGGTCCCAATCCTCGGCTTCAGACACCTCTTCGGACACACCCTGCCAAGAATGCCAGTCAAATAAGATTGATCTTTATGCAGTTTTTTAATCATTCATTTTAAGATTTATTTTTTATCATTATTTTTTATTATTTTAAAAGTTAGTAATTTTTTTAAACAATTTTATATAACAGACTTTTATTTACTTTGCATGATCAAAACAGAAAAACAACCATAAGATATTTGTAAAGGTTTATTAGTCATACTGTCTTCAATACAATAATGAAACATGAGGTCCTTTTTTTAAGGGGGTGGGGGAGTACTTATTTGTGAGAAACTCCAGTCTACTCTTTCAAAAAATATGTTAAATCAACATGATATTAAATTTATCATTTATGAAATGGATTAGATTTTTTTTTTTTTTTGATGGAGTGTAACATAAAATTATTTAACTAATTCTTTTTTTTGTTTTTTCAAAGAAATAAAGGAACAAAAAAGCCATATATATTGAAAGAGACAAATCGCTGCTTCAGAACCAAAAGGGTTTAAGTTGGGGTAACAGTAATGGAGAAAAGAGCCAAAAACGGTTTCTCACCGAGACACAAGTTTTATGTGGAATATCTTTTGATTTAAAGATAAATATGGGATAGCTTCAAAAACCTACACACACCCTTTGTGCACCAGATGTAGCTAACTTTGGGGGAGTGATACCAATAAGTACCAAACCCAGACTTACACCCTTTTAGTTCTGAAGCAGTGAAATGTATCTCTATTTGTTTGAGGACCATCTTCCAATTTTGTATCTTATGTTACAACCACAGAACTTTTTTTTTAAATAATAAAACCACAGAACTTTTTTTTTAAATAATAAAAGGATTTTTGACTCAGCTTTGCTCCTTTATATTTAAATAAACACAGATGAACAAGTAAACCTTATTTTTATTTGACTTTTTATATAAAAATGTATATTTGTGTTAATATTTTTTCAACAAATTCAATTAAGATGAATCAAACTGAAACTTTAATTTCAGCTTTCATTCTGTTTTACGAATAGTGATGGGAATATATTAATTTAGTTTTGGGCTGGCATTCTTTAAAACTAACCTGGGAGTTTCTGTGCTGTTTGCTGTGCGAGTAATTCATCATCTCTCCGATGATAGCCTCTCTCTCGGCAAGAACCGTCTTTAACTGCTGATCGTTGCGACGCAGTTTTTCTGTCATAATTATGATGGGTAAAATCCAGTATGTGCATCATGCAGAATAATTTTGGTTAATAAAAAAAAAAGTCTTGAACCGTGTTGCTGCCAGATTTGTTAGTTTTAGAACAGACAAAACAACAGCAAAGAAGTATTTTCTTCATGAATAATAATAAACAAGTTTACTTGGAGATGATTAAGTATCATTAAATCATGCTACTGTCTATATAATCCCAAGAAACCTAGCTACATCTATTTATTTATCAATATATTTTTAAGCAAGTAAGAAATGGTATTGGGTGATCACTCTTTGATAGTACAGACCTAGTTTTGTCAAAATGAAGGTTGCGTAATTATTGAAGAATAAAAATAAATAAAACAGCAGATATATGTATTCAAATTACAAGCCAAGAACAAGGTGTGTGTTGTAAAAAGTAGGTCACAATAATATCAAGGTGTGTTGTAAAAAGTAGGTCACTATAATACCAAAGTGTCATAAAAAGTAAGTCACCAAAATATCAAGTTGTCATAAAAAGAAGGTCACCAAAATATCAAGGTGTCATAAAAAGTAGGTCATCATAATATCAAAATGTCATAAAAAGTAGGTCACCATAATATCAAGGTGTGTTGTAAAAAGTAGGTCACTATAATACCAAAGTGTCATAAAAAGTAGGTCACCAAAATATCAAGTTGTCATAAAAAGTAGGTCACCAAAATATCAAGTTGTCATAAAAAGTAGGTCACCAAAATATCAAGGTGTCATAAAAAGTAGGTCATCATAATATCAAAATGTCATAAAAAGTAGGTCAACATAATATCAAAATGTCATAAAAAGTAGGTCACCATAATACCAAGGTATCATAAAAAGTAGGTCACCATAATACCAAGGTATCATAAAAAGTAGGTCATCATAATATCATGGAGTGTATTGCAAAACACAGATCACCATAATACCATACCTAGAAAATATTACTTAATAATTTGTGCGATATCCCAAAACTCTCCATCCCAATTAAAAAAATATATAACTTGCTCTCACAGAATAATGAGAATTGTATTTACAGAAATAAGCATATCTAGGAAGGTATAGGAGTATATATTTAAAAAGCATAATAACTGTAAACATAAGCCCCATGATTATAATATACAATACAGGTGGTTATATAATAAATATATTGCATGCATATTGTACAATAACATCTGTGTAATAAACTAACAATAGAATAATATAGATAAGCCCCATATTATCGATGCCCTTACACCAACTTTCAACTAATTATACTAATTCTATTTTGTAGTAAAAGCTACTTAAGAAACACTCTCTAAATGACACTGGTATAAAGTCGGTAATGAATAATAAAGAAAATGACGTATCTAAAGAAGTATTTAGATATGTTAATCTAATTTGCCATTGTTTTGTCTGCCAAAGCTTTGCAGTATCCTAACAAAGAATTGAAAAGTATAAATATGTATATATAACTGTAGATTATAAAATTTCCCAAAGAAAACATTGAAATAATGTTGAAATGTTCAACAAAGGTGTTTTATAATTGAAAGAGAATGTATTATTTTCATTAAAGGTTATTCTAAATTTATTTTAAATCAGTGTCATAATTAATACCAAGTAATCAACGGGTGATTTACATAAAATATATAATAAATTAATCGATGGATGATTTACATCAATGATACCATAAAGTAATCGACGGATGATTTACATAAATAATACCACAAAGAAATCGACGGATGATTTACATAAATAATATCACAAAGAATTCAACGGATGACTTTAATAAATAACAACATAAAGTAATCGAAGGATGAATTATATAAATAACACCATAAAGTAATCGACGGATGATTTACATAAATAATACCATAAAGTAATCGAAGGATGAATTATATAAATAATACCATAAAGTAATCGAAGGATGATTTACATAAATAATACCATAAAGTAATCGAAGGATGATTTACATAAATAATACCATAAAGTAATCGACGGATGATTTACAAAAAATAAATATCATAAAATAATTTACGGATGATTAACATTTAAATAATACCATAAAATCATCGATGAATGATTTACATAAATAATACCATAAAGTAATCGACAGATGATTTACATAAATAATACCATAAAGTAATCGACAGATGATTTACATAAATAATACCATAAAGTAATCGACAGTTGATTTACATAAATAATACCATAAAGTAATCGACAGATGATTTACATAAATAATACCATAAAGTAATCGACGGATGATTTACAGTATTTAATATGTTAGAATGAATTATTAAATTTCAAGAATATTAAAGTGACAAAAATTTACTAATTAAAAACTTGTCAATACAGTTATTCCAAAACTCATTTTCTAATTCATTTTGTTTAGGCATTTTAATAAAATGAACCGACCTGAACAGTCTTTCGGCACAAATGTTATTAGTAACCAAATATTTAGAAGAATCATTTTATCACATTTTGTTATCGATAGGTACATGTACAACTACATTATACACCTTTTATAAAACAGTTATCTCCCTTTTGTTTAGAATTTAGATGTCCACTGACATACTTTTAAAAACTAATTTCATTTCTAAGTACAAGACAAACATTTTTTGTTTATCACAATGCAACATGTTCTAACATACATGTACTATTACTAAACATTAGTCAAATAACAAAATAATAATAATAATAAAGGTTAGTACACCAAAGAGCTAAAATATAAAATCAACCATTCCAAATTTTAATTCCAAGAACAAGACAAATTATTAAAATATTTGAAAATGTTATGAACAGTTTGAGACTACTCTAAAACTTGTTAAAGTGAATGTTATAAACATTTTCAGACTAAGGCTTGTAACGTAAATATTAAAAGTAGCTTTAGATTTTAAGCTTTTGTAATATAATTGTTATAAATAGCTTTAGACTATTTCATAACGATAACATTCCCATAAAGTATTTTCTCAGCCAGACTGGACAAATAAATCCTAAATTAATCTCAATCTACAAGTGACATTAACTGGCTTCTAAAAATCAAAAAAGATATTGTAAAGACCTGTGCCATTGTTAATTATGTTAGAAATCGGTGGAAGCATTGAAGTTTTCATTTCCAATTCTCTGGAGCTTCATAAATTAAATTGTTCTTGAATCAAGTGATTTTGTGGTATATAGTTATTGTGACGTGGTGGCAGAGGTGGGATGCTGATCAGCTTCAACATGAGGCTGAGAAAATCATTAATACTGTAAATGATGAAATTAACGCATCACTAAATTAATGCGACTGATGGTGATCAGAGTAAAATGTGACATGAAATTAATGTGAGTGGCGACCTTTTGGTAAAGTACTTTCCGAACACACATTTTTGCAGCAATCAGCAGGTAATACAATTCCCTAAACCTGAGACTACAACCGTTATTGTTGAAATCACCTCACTGTTATAAACACTAATTAACTGTTCATCAAAACAAGAAAGAGCAGTGATGCATTATCGGTGTTTATGCCAACTAATTGTTTTCTGTATTGTCATTGGTGTTAGACGATGGTAATAATGAGAAAAAGAACACCCAACCCACGTGTTGAAAATATGAGTAACACGGACTCACATTAATATCATGATCACATTAATTTCAACATCTACAGTAATTTAATAATTCAAGGGAGGTGAGAAGACGATACTTATTTTTATCAAAGATGAGTCTGTTTTTTAAAGCGAATTTTTATTGTTCCTTTATAAATTCTTTAATGATAGTGTGTTTGAAACCAAAAGAAATTCTTAAACCAATATTAAATATGCATTTCTAACTAATATTAATCAATATATTTTCCTTAATCCATTTTTTTCAACTTGTTCCAATTTTCCAACCTAATACTAGTATTTGTTAAACCTAACATTTTTACTATTGCATTCAAAGCATTTAAGCAAGACATTGAATCGTACTTTAGGATAATAATAAATATTAAAATAAACATCTTGATTAAGCTATGGACAGTGCTGTAATATTTAGCAAGTGTATTTTAATTTTAAAAAAGGAACAAATTATGTGCTGATAGTCCAAATCAAAATCTATGTGCCAGGCATATAAACATCTGATACATGCATATTGTCTCAATCTGTCTTTACACATTTTCAGAATTAACCAAACTAATAAAGGTTTCATATTATTATTATCAAGTTATTTAGCAAAACTAGAATAACAATAGGCTTAAAAAACATTTAGACCAATACTTTCTGTTATAAACAGCAACTTGATAAAATACATGTATAGTAATTTAAAAATTAAAAATAAATATATTATTAGAGCAAGAGAAATTTTAAAAAATATTTTTTTTTTTTTTAAATCCAATTCCCCACCATTTTATTTTTATTTAATTGTTGTTGTTTTTTTTGGGGTTTTTTTTAACTAAAAGACAGACTTAAAATCATTATAAATATTACTAGTATTGTTCTCACGTCCCATTAGTATGACTTAAGCTTGGTTTTGTGATTTTTACGTAAAACCATGATTTAAAAACATAACAGAAACAGGAGGACTGAAATATTATAGATATGAACAAAATCTCAACTAACATTCTTGAGGGGGAGGTATACGTAAACATAATATCATATTAAAAATAAATATTCAAAACATTCCTGGGGGAAAATATGATACAAAAATGTGAAAAGGGCAAATATATTTTTAAAAATAAAGTAAAGATGTATGGGTATTACTAAAAGTATATTTTTAAAATGTGCACAAAATATAATTATTACACTGGTTACAAAACTAACACTTTTAATATACTTCTACGTTTTAAGAAGTCTCTGCTACATAATATATTATAATGATGGCAACTGTTTAAAGAATAATTTAATATTTCTATAATATACATGTACTATCTGTTGCTAATGGCCAATGGAAAATTATACTTTGCTAACTGACAATACAAAATCCCTTAACACCCAGAAGTGTCGCATGTGTTGTATCGTCAAACTCCAAAAGAAAATTTTCAAACTGATAGTTCATAGAAATTTGTTAGCTTAATAATTTTTTTTTAAAGTATCTCATTCTGTAAATGTCCAATGAACAAGACATGATTTTTTTTTTTTTTTTTATGGGGGAGGTTGTAATGTACACATGCAACACCTGGCTGGCTAAATATAGGACAACTTATGTCTCTAGGATCTGTTAATGTCCATTGTTCAAAATTTCTATAAGTATACTGTTCAGAAAAGGTAAGGGATATTCAAACATAACACAAGATAATGAGAACAGTGTAATATTAATAGTAATAGTGAGTGACAAATCAAAAGCAGTGATGTGGTATTACATTCACATGAAATGTTTATGTCAGCATATAGACCCAGGCCTAGATAGGCAGCTAGAGTAGAATGTGAAATTCAAGTTTATCATTAACGCATTCATTAATAATGGGTAAAAGCTAAAGTAGAATGTGAAATTCAAGTTTATCATTAACGCATTCATTAATAATGGGTAAAAGTGTTGCATTCTCTAAACATGCACGGATCATACGTTTACTTTGCATTCTCCAGATCAACCACTAGGAATTAAGGTTTATTCTGTTAAGTATGATGCATAAATTTGAATAATGTCTTAAATCTTGTTGACGTTACCTTATTTCCCACTCTTGTTCAACAGTGGATAGGTATGTACTTTTTGTTTGTTTACCAACCCTCCCCCCACCAAGACAAAAAATAAACATGGGTTGTTGGAGAAGAGGTATAGAGTGCTAGCCATGGTATTGTACACTTATTTTGAGATTTGTTTCTCATTTCATTCATTACTTACTCACATATGAACTAAAATATCACCTACTTTTTTTGAACGGTATAAACAACATTGATTATTATCATTTAAAATTTCCATATATTAAGTAACTACATGTATGTAATACTGATTGTCAACAGACACTTATTTTCAGATCTGTATCGTGTTTCATTCAATACTTACATCTGAATAAAAATATCCCTACTTTTTTTTAACAGTATATATAACTTTGATTGTTATGAGGTAATTAAAAATATTAAGTAGCTGTGTAATACTGACTGTCAACAGACACTTATTTTCAGATATGTTTCATTCAATACTCACATTTGAACAAAAATAACCCTTACTTTTTTTGAACAGTATATATAATACTGATTATTATAAAATATCAAGTAGCTGTGTAACACTGTGAACAGACACTTGTTTTGAAATCTGTACCATATTTCATTCAATACTCACATTTAAACTAAATTATCCCCTACTTTTTTTGAACAGTATATAATAACACTGATTATTAAGATAAAATTTACAAGTATCAAATAGCTAAGTAACGCTGATTGTGAATAGACAATATAAAATTACCGATCGGTGTGTAGACCTGCTCCGCTACTGCTGTGACAGTGTTGGAGACGTCCACCTCGTTAGGCTGTATCAACTGCTGCTCGGTGTCGGAAACCTGGTACACATCGGCTACCTCAGCGTTGTTTATTGCACCCAGACCAGCTGGGCGTTGTGTTTCGGGTTTTGAGTCGGATGACCGGGAGTCAAACTTCTGATTAGGGTGATCACTGCGACAGAGAGAAAATACAATTAATATTTATATAAATCAAAGAATAGAGGAAAATAATTGTTTAATGACACCCCAGCATGTATTTTATACAATGGCTATTATAAATATACTTCGCGTCACCTCAGATTGGCACCATCGTTTTTTACAACCACTTTTCTTCTAGGGACTGTAGAACAAAAATGAAAACGGGTTTGGAAATTTAAAAAAAGACCTAATTTTTATATAAAATCTGAAGAACATGTACTGAATATTAAATTTTTTATGAGATAGTAAAAAAATATTTTTAGCCGATTTTAGCCATTTTATTGCACTTTTCAGCTACGATTTTTGTTACCATAGCAATTATATATAATCCAAAAAGTTATGAATTGAAATACTTTTGTGTATCTTGTACACGTTGCAAAAGGTTTAAAAGGCTGTTTTTTGTCCTTTTGGCACTTATTTTTCAATTGAAAAATGCTGGTGTTTTGTTGTTCCAATTCGTGACGCGAAGTATAGATGTCCGAGATTGCCACAGAGTTTTTCATTCTCCACCTTTTTTCTTCCTTTTTTTGCCGCGGACTAAATTTGTTTTTCCAAGGCATTTTTTTTATTATTATTAAAAATAAAGTATACTATATGCAAAAATTGCTGTGGCCACTATTTCTCCACAGCATTCATTTTGCCATGGACATTTTCTTAATTGCAGAGATTGATATAGTAATTTCTTTGGTCAACTTACCATTTTATTGTGTGTCTCATTATAGTAATTTCCTCTGGTTGTCTACTTACTGTTTTATTGTGTGTCTGATTATAGTAATTTCTTCTGGTTGTCTACTTACCGTTTTATTGTGTGTCTGATTATAGTAATTTCTTCTGGTCTACTTACCGTTTTATTGTGTGTCTGATTATAGTAATTTCTTCTGGTCTACATACCGTTTTATTGTGTGTCTGATTATAGTAATTTCTTCTGGTTGTGGCGTGGACTGAATTTTACTCATGGAGGGATTCTTTGCATTCTGTTTTTTGTGTTCATCCACGAGGTCATTGATATGTTTCAACCATCTACAAAGAAAACCAACAAAACAATGTAGAAATCTGTAACAAACTGCAATACATAGAAATACAGTTATAAACAACAAGTGCAGAAGAACATCAATTTTATTACACAACATCAATGTTAACAATAGGGGTGCAACGATATACCGGTATCACAGCTGCCAACCTCCGAGATCAAGAATTAGTAATCAAGGTGGGGGAAGGGTCTCGGGAGGGGTGTCAACACTCTTGATACCCAGATAGGTGGGGGTGATGTGGTGTAGCCCGCTGAAGTTAATACCGCATATGCATATGGTACAGAACGCATACAGAACTCATTGGCAAGAATAATCAATAAATGAAAACTGCTACTTGTACTTCAGTACAAAGCATTGTTGGGATTTCTTTTGCCTTTCATGTGACATGTCCTTGTTGACGCCATTTTGGTTGCAAGAAGATTGCGCTTTGCACCTGTGTGAAACATTACATCCGAATCGGAAACTGGACAGGAATTCGGAAAAAATGTTGATTAGCATATTTTCGTACTCAAAATGATAAATATTACAAAACATTGTAAGTGTAGGCAGCTATGTGTTACACTGGTATACTGCAATACTTGCTGAGTGCAATACATAGTGTCACATGGTTTCACGTATCACGATATACTGATACCTAATGAGGACCCACCTATAAAACCTATGACTATGACATTAAGTTATAAAAATAAAACTTAAATTTAATTAAAACATATAAATCTACTGTTTCTATATATTCTCTTTTTCATCAGAAATTGGTACAAGTCTGCCGATCTGAGATATGTTTAGTAATTAGTGTGATAGTATCAAAAAGGACTTTATCACATCTTGGTAATTAATCAAACTGTACTACAGTATGTATTGCAATATGGGTTTGCTGTATCGCAATATATCGCAATACGGTTTTGACCGTATCGTTGCACCCCTACATCTTGGTAATTAATCAAACTGTACTGCAGTATGTAATAGTTCTTTCATCTTTAAAGAATCTAGGAATACTAGGAGTTTAAATCTAGAATCTTATTCCAAGAATGAGATTCCCACTCAGGTTTTTATCAATGATCCCATTTCCTTTCCTACCTGAAATAACATTCTATCCAGAACATTACATTCTAGAACATACTCCATGTGCGGATGCAGGATTTCGGAAAGTGTAGGTGGGTGGGGGGGTGGGGGTGGGGGGGCAGTCATCCAAATGTGATGGGTGAATAGTACTGGGGAAAATGATTAATTTTCACATCCTTCCACTCGGAAAATATTTAAAAAAAAATTTAATTCTTGAAAAGGGGGAAGTGGAGGTGTCTGGACCCCCTGAACCCACCTTTGGATCCGTTACTGTACTCAGTCTGCTGAATTTTTATCCCAATCTAGATCCAAAGGTCATTAAAAAAACTGCAATGTTTTAGAAATAATCCCATTTGATCCCCGATGGGTAATAAATATAATAAGAAGAAAAGTAAATCCTTACTTCTTTCTTTGATCCTGAGATTCAGCTACAAACTCATAAATTTGGGGTCCAATCGCAGACGTATTTACAACAAAAAAGGCTTTTTTATCTGCAAAAATAAAACAATTTGTCAACTATGTAATTAGAAACATCAAAAAAGAAAATATGGAGGCAATATTGTGAAATAATTTATTTTCACAAAAATATATAGTACCTGCCGAGTTATATCGAAAGCCAAAATGTTCTGTATACTGTTTACAAAGATTCTGCTTATTGTACCCATCCACAGCTACATTGCGAGCCAAACGGTTTTGTATATTGTACCATCTACAGTTAAATTGCAAGCTCAAACATTCTGTATAATTTACCCACCTACAGCTACATTTCGAGCCAAGAGGTTTTGTATTTGCAGCACAGGACTGTGTGTGTAGCTGTATTTGTCTTTCGTGTCCTTGGCATCTCGGTCCTTGGCGTCGCCTCGTGCCGACAGATTGATCTGACCTAAGACGAGTTTGTCGTCCTGCTTCTGCAGCAGAACTAGAATATCCTCGAACAACAGAACATGAATGTCCATGAGCCGATTTGGCCGCAGTCTCCACATTAGGTGGTCATCATGCACCAGTTTGTGCTGCAACAAATCCAGCTTCTGTAACAAAGAGAAAAATAATATTAACAAATATGTATGGAACAAGTACGGTGGGGTTATTCAACTATTACATAATGTGGCATGGTAACACACAATCACATTTACTTGGAATGCTAACATAACATATTCCTCTTAATGTTTCACAAACATACAAAGAGCACACTTCTTGATAATATCCCTCCACTCCACTAATAGAATGTGTTGAAAATGTCTATTTATTTTTGTTATCTTTTGAAACTTGGGAGCAAGTAGCTCAAACGGTAGCGTGTCCACCCGTGAACCAGTCAGTCGTCAGATCGATCCTTCTCAGTGGATCCATTTGCAGTTTGGGTTATTTTCCATTCCAACCAGTGGTTCACAACTGGTTCACCAGAGGCATAGTTCTGAACGAAACATGTTACTTTCTCCCCAACTATTAATATAATGAGACAAATTACTGTGAGTTCTTTCACGGCAGGGTCATTAAGAGTTTTCTATAGATCATTTGTCGAGTCATTTCTGCATGTCTCTGAGACGGTGATAGTTCTCACATATAGTAAGCTACTCATACGTATGCTTGTAAACTATGCACATGTATTAATATAATGAGACAATAAGTTACCTTGAGTTCTTCTACGGCGGGGTCGTTAGAGTTTTCTATAGATCGTTTGTCGAGGCGTTTCTGCATGTCTTTGAGACGGTGGTAGTTCTCACATTCCTTCACGGCCTGGTTCACATAGGCTAGGATCGCTTTGCTCTTCTTCTGTGCTATCTCCAGATGTTTAAACTCATCTGAGGATGCTGAAATCCAAATCAACAGATTTTGTATTTGCCTTTCATTCAAAATTTAAATAGACTGAAATTAAATTTTGGTGATGAATCTAAATTCATGTCCCCATGTCATTAATCATCTCATTATGTTATGTAACTTTATTTGTTCCTTTATAAATAAACCTGTGAGAAAGTAAAGTTTTGTTTTATTTAACGACGCCTCTAGACCACATTGATTTTTATCTATCATCGGCTATTGGACATCATACGTATGGTCATTCTGACATAAGTCTTTAGAGGAAACCCACTGCCGCCATGTAGACTACTCCTTCCGATAAGCAGCAAGAGATCTTTTATATGCACCATCCCACAGACAGGACAGAAGATACCACTTTGATAAACCAGTTGTGGACCATTGGTTGAAACGGAAAATAGCCCAAACTGCAAATGGATCCACTGAAAAGGATCGATCCGACGACCGACCGGTTCACAGGCAGACTCACTACCGTTTGAGCTAGATCCCGCTCCAAACCGGTGAAAAACAAAACTAGAAGTCACACACATAAAACAGGTATCCTGCAGACTTCCAAGAATCAAATTTCAAAACTTTTCCATGACTTTTCAAAAAGTTTAATAACCTTTTTCGCACACAAATCTGTAAAAATGTACAGATGTATCACACTGCTATGGGCTAAAACTGAAGTCTGGAAAAACTGAATGCTCTATCTGCATAAAAAGACTGGGTTTATACTCGTTAGGAAGGAAAAAAATCAAAGACCTTAAATGTTGAAAAACTTTGTTTTCAGAGACTTGATGCATCTCAAGAAGTAATCACTCGCACCCTGATAAGCATGATTGAAAAGAAATCTTGGGTGAAGCAGAAATTTCAAAACATTTCCATGCCTTCAGTTTTAACCAGAATATCAAAACTTTTCAAGGCCCTTGAAAAGTATTTTGCAAATTTCAAAAAATTTCAGGTTTTTAATGACCGCTGGAACCCTGCTACAAGTATATTTTGAAAGTTTGTTTTATCATTTATTTTAGTATTAAGACAAAATGTTTAGAAAAAAAATACTGCAGGGTTTTTAAAGAACTTACATTGAGTATATTTTAAAAGTTGATCAATAAGCAGGGGGTATTTAGTTAACCTCTGCATCTGGGTGGGAATTAGATCTTTGAGCTCAAACCGTCGACACAGAGGATTCATAGCTGCCTCCTGAAATAACAAAAACAATAATCATTTATTAATAAGAAAACTTAATAAAATAGATAATTTTACATACATACATTGCATTAACACTCATACACATGCATGCACGCACACACTCTCTCTCTCTCTCTCTCTCTCTCTCTCTCTCTCTCTCTCTCTCTCTCTCTCTCTCACTCTCTTTCTCTATCTCTCACAAACACATAAACACTAAAATA
>JAULBS010074095.1:0-36220 GCA_032355785.1 Symmetromphalus regularis | reverse complement strand
ATGTCAAAAATACAATATGTTTGACACTTAATAATTGTTGATTAATCAATAGTGTTAAACATTCATTTTTTCTTTTCTGAAGAATGTTTTTAAAAAAATGCTATTTTGAAAAAGTGTCCTTACATTAACAAATAAATTGGAGTGGGTTTAATGTGATTGTTTAGTCATATTTTATAATTTATAAAATTTCCTTGCTATTTTGTAGATGATAAAATTCCACTAAATCAAGCTTCTCATGCTCGAAGAGGTAAATATGTTTATTGACAACTTTCAAAGTGGAATAATCAAGCAACTCTTTCGTATTGTAACTTACACACACACCTCAACTTACATTGTACATCACAGGTGACATCATTTGCTAGATTTCAAAAAAAAAGTGACTGCTTTTCAGTATACCTTGTTATTTCATTTCTGTTCCAAAAATAATTGGTGCAATATGACCCCCCAGTAGCATTTATTTTTTGTACTGTGGGACATTAAATAATCAATCAGTCAATTGTTCAGACCCTTTCATAACATGACCCAGTATTTGAAAATGCCACTATCCAAAGTTCTGACAGTAGACTAGTGGATTATACTACCTGTTGTGTCATCGAGTATACTGTCAGAACTTACTGTTTTCTAATACTGGGACATGGTACATGTATATAATTTGAACACATACATGATGTTACTAATTCTTTGTATTTTATACATTCATTTATTTTAACAAAGATAAACTGAGCAAATATTCACAAAACACTTTCAATATGTTGTTGAAAGATGGCCATATAAAGCTCAATCAGAATGTTGAATTAAATGTTATTATCCCGTTAATATATCCTACTTCAATACATCAGTCTTCTGCCCCTTCTGCAAAGGATGGTCACAATGGTCACCATTCCGATGAATACCTGGAGGTACTTTGATTTTATGGGCAATTAGATTGTAGCTTTGGATGCCCCTAATGAATAGCAGTGATCATGAATAGTGAGGGTAATGATTATTGTTTAATGTCAACAAGAATGTCACGGTTTTGAGGGTAACCTCCAATATTGGTGAAAATGGGTAGTGGATCCCCAAATTGTTTATGTTACCAGTTGATTTCATGGTCTGGACATCTTATGAAAAAAAAACTATAATGTGGTTGAGTTGGAGGTTGGATGTTACATATTCAATTAAATAAATTTGTAATATTTTGTTAATAAACCACTGTGTGCAGATTGCTTTCCTCGTCATCGATGTCATAAAAAAATGAATGTCAAGAAGATTCAAGTCACCAGTTCATTGTTTTTATTTTTTATGATAAATATCATTAAATTTCTTGTCAAAGTAAAAAAAAATCAAAAAAAATCTATAGGAATCAGATTTTTATTGAAATCATCTTGGCCTTTATGTTTTATTTTATTTTAATTTTTGTTTGTCTTGGGACTATGTTCGTCTATGAGTACTGTGATGCATGCTAACAGCGAGCCTTGAGATATGTTCTGTTATGGCTGATCTTTAGATACCAGAACCATTTGTAATTTTGAAAAACTTTTAAAAAGTGACCGTACATGTAGTTAACAAAGAGAATAACTAAAAGTTAGATTATCTTTTGCAGAGGCTCAGGTTTACATTATTTATTCACTCAGAACAGATTATCCATAACTCCTTATAGGCTATTAGTTATTCTCCCATTATGTTCATTTCAGGTGATATATATGAAAATGTTGATGTTGCAAATGAAGACAGTACATATGCAAATGCAGCATTTGATGGAAATGAGGTCAGTATTTGTAAGAATTTTATATAGCCAGGCCATAAAAAAAATGATATCAACAAGACATAATTATTTTGGGGGACTTGTGGGAGAAATGGATGGAATAAACACCTCTATCCAGATATCATTTTGCCCCAA
This sequence comes from Symmetromphalus regularis, assembly GCA_032355785.1. Taxonomy (NCBI): domain Eukaryota; kingdom Metazoa; phylum Mollusca; class Gastropoda; order Neomphalida; family Neomphalidae; genus Symmetromphalus; species Symmetromphalus regularis. The sequence goes on along the minus strand of JAULBS010074095.1, from coordinate 34,341 downwards.
AACACTTTATTATCAAGTGGTTTAAAATTTTATGATGGTTTTTAAACAGATCTGTGAAAATTGTACTTTTAAAAAAATGTGTTAAACCTTCTTTGGTAATTGACAACTTTCAAATACAGAGATGATAAATGAAATATCTGAACAGATGCTTAAAATACCAACAAGGAACATCCATTCACTAACTTGATCTTTATATGCTGTTTTCTTTCAACTTAAAAGTACTCTTTTTTTTGCAGATCAGATAACATATCATAACATCACTGTTAGCCAACTATTTATTGAAGCCAAAATTTGAATCAGTTTTTTGGAGGTCTACTCTTTAAATTGTGAAACAAATGTCATGACTTTTGATGTTACTGTTTAATATCATTTATTGGTTACTCTAGATAATTTCCGTATACAAGGAGAAACTTCACAAATAGAGTCAAGAGTTATTGAATGCAATTAATAGACTTTTATCATAATGGAAATAGTCAAAACATAGTGACTGTCTTATATACATGTAGATTGAAATAACTTTGTGACATGACTTGCAAAAACATGCTGTAACATTTGATTACATTCAAAACTCATTATAGTTGGCACATAAGAAATTTAATTGTATCAAGAATTTAATTACTTACCACGAGCAAGTTGGATCTTGCAAATTACATGTAGTTGGCTGACCAACAAATTCAACTTGCTCGTGGTGTCAGGCAGTGGGATGTAACAAGCACCTAACAAGAGTATATTTAATATTTACTGCATTATGTTTTCTTTTTCTTACAGGGAGCAAAGTGTGGCAAAGATGAAGATGGCTTGCTGTATGTTGGTATAGACTTCACCAGCCATACTCCCAGCAAAGCAGTTCACAAGACTGAAGAACCTGTGGAGTACGTCTCCATTGACTGGACTAAAAAGGCGGAACCTCTTCCTGATGACAATGATGACAGTGAGGAAAAGGAACCAAAGAGCAAATAATTACTTTGATTTACGTAATTTCTTTACATAGAATTAGAAAGTTTGTTAAACTTTATTTTAATTATTGTATTTATAAAACATGCTCCTAAGCTTCTAATTTGCTCTGTGCATTTTAATCAAATAATGTTTTTAAAAAGTGAATTAGATTATATTATATCTTATATTTCATAAAATATGTTTGTATTTTGAGACCATTTAAAAAAAGAGATAATTATCTAATCACAGTACATTTGATCTTAATCAATGTCATGTCTTCAAAAACGAGTCCAGCATTTCAAACATAGAAAAACGATTATCATAAGAGGAGACATGGTTCAAAAATGAATATATTTAAATCTTATGGAAGCCATTTTTTTAAATATGATGCTGTACTTCTTAAAAGGGAAATTTGAATTTATCAAATAATTTAAACAGTCACATAGTATTATATTTTGATAATAAATATAATCGGCATTATCCCAAAACCATAGTATAGCATTTTAGACCATTCACAAACGTTAATCCATTATTTAATACACAAATTAGCTTTTTTCTGATTGAAAATTGAAATCAAATTAGAAATGAGACGTGTTGTAAAGTACCATAGTCATAATGACCACAGATAACCTATATCAATTCACTGGTCAATGCCAATTGACATTTTATTTACAAAATTGGAGCTACATGTAATTTGCATATATCCAAATAAGGTTATTATCTAATCATTGCATATTTTATCATTTCTAATATCTCGGTCTCCAAAATAAGTAAAAGAAAGAGGTGGAGATATTTTTTGTTATTTCATTGTGATCATTTTTAAAATACTGTGACACACCCCTTAAATTGCTAATTTTGTTCGGGTTAGAACATGTTTACCAAATCTGTGAACAATTAATATGCTAAGCAGTTCTAAAGATCTATACTACCATACTATGGTTATTAAAATGGTTACCAAAAAAGTCAATAATCACTTAAATTGCTAAAAATAACTTGCTGCCATTTGTTAAATTTTGTTGGTATCATGTTTTATTAAAACAATATATTATTAGTTTATTAAATTTCTTTTATTTGTGTGATAAATGTGCCTTTTTCTTTCTTCTTTTCTTGTATACTGTAAGAACTTTATAACTTTAAAGAGTTGTGTGTACTTGCCATTAGAAAGGAGTGCGCAGGCACTTAGAATCCTTACACACTTTTTTGTTGTTGCTTTCTTCAGTGTTTTCAGTTGCAAAAGAAAATAACTAAAGTGTAAGAGAACTCATTAACACAGTGTAATAAATATGTTACGCAACTTGATCCTGTTAAAAATGTTTAGTGACATTTATTCTTTTCAAGAAAGAAGCCAAACTAAACCATAAAAAGATAATGTCTATTCCCGAGTATACATCGTTCTTTTCCATAACAGTTTTTGTGGCACGGAAACAACATAATCAGATCCGGCCCAATCACGTGATATAATAAAGATGGTGGGCAGTTACAACTTTCGTTATCAGAATTTTATTTAATCTTTGGGGTTATTTCTTTTGATGACTGAGTCTATACTTATGGGGTGTGTGTGAATACATTATGTTAAGCATGTAAGTCAGTCAGTCTATTTTATTGTATAAAAAAATTTATTTTGACATTTTCAACTATTCAAATACGCGAAATTTATTCCAATATCTTATTCGATTATGCAGCATGTTATAATGCAATAAAAGGGAAATGGTTCGGTGTTTAAAAAAAGTATTCAATTAGCCGAAATATACAATTATCCGTTATCCAATTAAGTGGAACCCACTGTACTCACTTAATACAGCTCAAACCAAATAATATACTGAACAAAAAAGTTAGGGATCTTGCAATATTTTCACATGTGCAGGCATAGTAGATTAGTACTTCTCTGCAAAATCGCAGAATTCGGTGGGGAAAAAAAATATATATATATCTAAATAAATAATTAAAAAGAAAATTCCTTGCTTTTTATTTTCTCTATGTGAGAATGCCTGAGGTGTCGGTGCATCAGAAGGCAAAGGAAGAGACAGGTGTGGTACCTTCCGCACATGTGCAGTTATCGTTATCTTTGCATGGCACATAGTTGTGTAAAAGCTCTTTGTTAGGAGCGATACCATTCCGCAAAAAACATTTTTCGTCACTACCATGCCTGCATGTGAAAAGACAATAATAATCTTTAAAATATTTATCATTAATTTGTGTACCAACATTTATACCATTCAGTATCTTTATGAATATGATGCCACACAGTGACTTCAAATATTACTACCCTTCAAACCAGTGAACAGATATTCTGTGATCCTTAAATTTTTCTGTTCAGTATATGTTCCAAGACCTGTGTTAGTAAACTTTAAAGTCTACACTTAATATCTGAACTTTAACAGCATGTGGGTGTGATCTATGAACTGATGCAATTTGTCTTACATAATCAGAATAACTTTTTTTTATAATTTTGTTTCATACATGATATAATTTACTCTTTATAATCTACACAAATAATACACACAATCATATCACTTATCAGAAGTGGTCCTCACATCCATGCTTTCGTTCTGTGTAAGGCACAATATAATAAAGTATTTTAAACTAGACAAAATTAATAAAGCTTGAGGCTGAACATTTTTGTTACAATAGCATGTTATTTGTGACTACAGAAACCAAGCATACAAATAACAATAACTAAAACTTACCAGACAAGACTAGCCCATTTAAAAATAACTATACGGAAATTAGAAACTGATGCTGTATACACTGTATGAACATTATATTGTGTTTGTGTTATTTTTGCATAATAACATGCTGTTAAAATGTGAATGCTAAAGACTTTACAGGAAATATTAAACTAAATTATACAAGTCATTTAATCATGAATATGCATTGTGTAACCAGGCATTTAAGATGTTATTACGTGAAGTGGAACAAAAACAGGATCATATATTCTATGTATATATTTCTTTATTAAAATTATGCAGTTTTTTATGCCCAAATTTGATTACAAAACAGAAACATTTTTTAAACTGTGTTGAAAGGGATGTGATTCTGTTTATCACTGAAATATATCAATAAATTCAAATATTTGTTTTTATGAGTAAAAAAACATAATTTGGATAAATGAAAATAGCCATAGAAATTGCATGGTTGATGTACTGTTGTAAATACATTGGTGCACTCTTTAATTTATGTTAATTGGTGCCATTTAAAATAATACAGTATTTGTTTTCAGGATTCCAGAAAAGAAATATTCTTGATTATTATTATTTGTTTTTCGTTTCATCTGTTTTCCCCATTCATGGATGGTCAATGAAATATGAAACAGAATTAACATGGATCACCCTAATAAACATGATAAATAGATTTAGATTTGCGAGTGGGTGGGAATCGTTAGTTTAATGGGATTCATATTGGAGGGAAGACATTTAGTTTTATAATTTTATTATTGGAGACAGCTTACCATGTTTTATGAGTTTCATGTTAGGGTGAGGGAATCTAACTTGGTGTTTAAAGCAAGAATTAGCAGTCAAAATATTTCTAAAATATCACTTTTATGGGTGCAGCTGGATTAAATGTACTGGAATTCATCAACTTGATATATAGAGTCTCAAGGGCCAGTTTATTGAGTTTCCAAGTTGTTTTCTCTCTGGGATAGAATCAATGGACTGCATTGAAATCTTTTCCATGAACAAGCATGTATAAACATCAAAGTGATAGTGCAGGTTCAATATCTAGCTCTCATCTATAATATGAAGCCTATAAAGATCCCCACGCTGTCAGTAATAGAGAGTACTGATTACAGATATGTGCCAACAAATAGTCTTGTTGTAAAAGACCATTCATTACTTGAAATCATTTAGCTTCTGTAGAGAGACGCACACATGTCTCTGTATCAGTAATTGATATCTTGACTGAAAATCCATCTCTGTCCACACAAAGGTAGTAGTTAGTGTACAATTACATTGATGAAAACCACCAGCTCTGGACAGTGCATGTCACATGCAATATTTCACTAGGCCTGGATTTAGAGTCAGGTGGTGTATACTAAAGAGGATGAAGCTATTTAGGTTATAAATCTAATTTTGGGTAGAATTTCTATTTTCAGTGCACAGCTGACTCACTTTTAATATATAATGAGTTACTTTAGTTTTAGCATAAAAAGACATTGAAATAAGTAGTTTACCCATTTGAAGGTTACCACAAAATACATATAACTGATAACCTATGGGTCAAGACCAATTTATCATGTCTAAAATTGCAATATGTTTTTACCATTAAATACTTTAATAAACATATGACTAATATCAAAACTCTGAGCTTTGCTTTTCATTCATGACATTCATAATTTTTGATAGCTGTATTATGTATATTATCTTATTTATATAACTGAATAAATAAAACATAATTAATGAAAATTTTCTTTAACAACATATGATAACCTGAATGAGCATTCTTGACTTTCTTTGAAGCCTGTGTAAGAATTTAATATTGGGGAATAGGAAAAGCATGTAATATAAGTGTCAATAACAGGTCTATTCACACTGTTCTGTGGGAAGGGGGAGGAGGGAAGTCATTAAATAAATAAATAAATAATAACAATGGGTTCATGCTTCTGTTTCAGTCATAGATGATTTTGAACTTTTGGAGTTAAATAAATAAAAAAATCTTTGTGCATACACACATACACAAACACACAGATACATACATGCATGCATGCATGCATGCACGCACGCACACACACACACACACACACACACACACACACACACATACACACACATACACACACACACACACACATACATACATATATACAGGTACGTATATATACATACATGCATGCATAAAACTGTGTAAGTGTCTCTGTGTGTGTGTGCATGCATTCGTGTACATATGTGCGTTCTGTATATATATAGAGAGATTTTTTTATTTTTTTAGGTAGAATTAGATTAATGATGGAGTTGTATACAATATTAAGTTATCTATTTTTGTAGGTCCGATCTATCATCTGTGATGTGAGAAAATCCGTATCTAATCTCTCAGCTCAGCATCAAGACATTCTGCAAGAGTTGGCAACAATGTCCTAGCAGACAGTCAGTACAGGCTGGCTAATCAAGCAAGAATCAACACTGTGATAGAAATCACTTTCTGGCAGACGGCAAGACACAGCAGTGTTACCGATGTCAGATTAAGCAAAATTAAAAACAATTCTGTAAAAGTTATGTAAAAAAAAAATTCTTCCTTCTCATTACAGTCTAAAATAAATCTTTTCCCTTTTTTGTTTTGTATAGATTAAATTTTTACTCATTTTCTTTCCGTTACACTTTTGTTTATAAACACATTTGTCCATCATGCTTTATTACAAATTAAATTCATTCATTTTAATAAACCTTGTTTTCTATTTCATTTCCTGTTCTTAAAGGTTTACCCTCAAACAATTAATTATTTTTATTTTTTAAATAACCCATTAAAAAGTAATTAATAGCAAGAATTGTTGTTTTTTAATGGGTTAACAGATCTAATTTTTTGGTCACATTCTGATGACATCACTTTCTGACAGACTGCTAAAATCCAGAAAGTGTCAGTAATATAACCTGTAGTCTCTTGACTTGTGCTCATACCAAATCCTGAAAAAGTCAACAATGTATTATATGTGCTAGCATAATGCAAAAAATCCTGCAAAAGTTAGCAATAACATGTCACTTATGCCAGCAGGCGACAAAAAATCCTGCAAGTAACAATGTATCACATAATCACTTATGCTAGCAGACGGCAAAAATTCTGCAACAGTCAGCAATATAGAAGACATGGCTTGCTGGCTGACTGCCAAACATCATTAAGCTTACTAAGATTTAAGTGTAATATTTGTTTCACTTCTGCCACCATATTTACTTAGAGAAAGTTACACAAAAATCTCAACTTGAAACATTTATTATATGCAGTGCTACACAATGTTACTGTTAGCAAAGAATGCAATAAACAGTATCTTGTTTCATTATTTGTGGAAAATAGTTATAAATATTTCTTGGAGATTAACCACAGTATTAAGAAATTTGGGGTCATTTACAGTTATTGACATTTATCTATTCATACACAGCATTTGTTAGGGGAGAGGCCATTCAACGTTTATATACAGATTTAAATTAGCATTAAAATGTTGGTTGAAATCTTAAAAATATTCAGCATTTTATGCATACTCTTTTTTATTTTTTGAAAGTTAATCCAAGTCCCTAGAATTACAAGGTTCTAACTTAATAGGTTTTATGTATAAAATAGAACCTTGAAATTCTAAAATCACAAGATGTTGACAATTATTTAGAATAATCACATGTAGTTTGTTATATTGTTCAGGGAGATAATATAAAGGAAAATATTTTCACAGGAAAAATTGACTTAAAATTGGCAAAATGATAGTGGTATGCTTACATTGTGGAGTACGGCTCTATACCATAGTTGAAGCAAAAAAATTGGAATATTATTTTATTGTCTGCTGGTACCAATGCAAATTTTATTTCCTTTCAGATTGCCATTTTTGGGGATAAGTCATGAAATATTAGCATGTGAAAATATTTTCATTTATGGTTTGACATCCATTCATTTTACAATCACAATATATTTCTCACAAAAAGTATTTGTAATATTTATTACTTTTTATGATTCATTGTGGCATTAAATGCAATATATTCTGAGAAATAACTAGTTAAATAACACATTAATTATTCTTTATCTGTAATTGGTTTTGTTTCAAGTGTACAAAGTCATAGAAGGTTTTAGAAGTGTTAATTTTTCTTATCCTATTTCCTACCATAAGATAAGATTTATTTTCCTTCTGTCAATTTGTTGCAAATAGTCTAGTTTAGTCATTGAATCTGCAAAAGTCACAATTGAAAAATAAAACAAAATACCATGAATTTGCAATCGGTGAAAAAGAAAAGTAATAGATCTGTGATACATTTTACCTAAGCAGAAAGAAAACAAACAATGTTTTTTTTTTTTTACCTAAGCAGAAAGAAAACAAATGATAGAATATAATGTACTTTTTTAAATATTTTAATAAAAACACATTCAGATTAATTATTATTTCTCATATTGACTTACAACATTACAAAAGATGTCTAATCTGGCATTGTATCTTTAATTGCCATTTCAGCCAACAGTTCAGGATTGGTTTAACAAAATTTGTGGTATCTCCTGTCTTGTCTTTGGAAAAGTATAAATGACTAATGAGCCCTTACGCCTAATGGAAACATAACCTTTGTGGTGGCAGAAAGTTTCTTATATAGACCTTATGTCACAATACCTAATGGCCACTGGTTAAGCACTGTGTTAGGATGTTGTTAAATATTCTTTTCTATTTGAACCAAATTTTTTAATTTCACATGGATCCTCTGATACCTATTTTTCAGATAATTGATCATTAAATTTTGTATTGAATATAATTATAACTGTTTTAAAATCCTTAGAGAATAGAAATATCTAGTTGGTGTTAACAGAGCTATTGGGTGATAGTTATCATTGTTTTGGGGGGAGGGGGGATGTTGTACTTTCAAAATAACACAGATGATGTTTGAAAGCTTATGCTTTGTTTTTTTTATAGTTTAACGACACCATTGGATGTCAAACATTTGGAAATGTTACACATAGTCAAGAGTGAGTCATCTACCGATGGGTTTTGAACTTCAGTTTTCAGCTTGAGAGTTGATACCCTACCACTACACCATTGAGGCTCACTCTGAAACCTTATGCCTCCACAATAATGGTCATCAATCAAAAGCATTTAGCTGTTATCAGACCTAAAATATATTTCAAAAATTACCTTTAAAAATGTTTTATGAGCATGTTGGTGGTCACGTACCATTATTCTCCAAATAAACAACATCAACTGTAATCTGCACAGAGGTTTATATTGCAAACATTATAGTCACAAAAGCAACCAAAGTTTGCCAAGTGCAACAATTTATATTCATGAATGTCAGAATGTGATGGGTAATTCTAGTAGAATGTTGTGTCTGATATAACCCAGATATAACAGGCAGGATTTCATTAATCAAAGGTTGTTTAGTGAACTTCATTTAGGTATTGCAAATTACACAACTGCAATGCATTTGGGTGTCATGGTTTTTCACATTGTAATGACACTTTAATTTAGAAGTACCTTAATAAATACAAATTAAGGATAAAACATTTTTGAAAGATTAATTAATCAGTTATGTTTTCATTTCTGCAACGAAAAATAAATAATTTTGACAAAATGATGTCATATTTACATTTTTTGTTATTTTCAGCCCCGAAAATGTTGGTGGCATTTATCAGTGCCAACACAAAAACTGCTGTAAAATTTGTTTGTGACAGCATTATAAAGCCATAGCAAAAGGTTAAATATATTAATGTTGTATTCTGAATACCATGGCTAAACAATGTAGTGATGGTGGTGATGTGCCATTGTAAATGTGTCTAAATTTCAAGGAATATTTTGTGCAGGTTTTATTTTTTTGTGTCATTTTATATAAAGATAAATATGTAAATACATGTAGTTGAATAAACAGAACACTATTTAACTGGAATAAACATAAGTATTGTTACTATTTTATCACAACCGTTTCATTGCATCTTAATTGCTGCTAAAGATTGTTTATAAATGTAGTAATTTACAAGCTCAGTTGTGAAAACATAACAAAATCAATAATTGTTAGTGAGCTTCATGTAATGTGTTGTATGTGTCTAACCTTTGATAATTGTTTTTGGGGGATGGGATGTCAATATTTATGCAGTATTTGTGTTGAGTGACAAGCTTCTTTCATATGTACAGAGATACATCTAGTTTTGATCATGAATGGTAACAGTAAATTGTTTCTTTAAGTTTACAGACATTTAGATGTTACTTTAATCAGATTTAAATAAGATCTTGATGATAAATTCCTGCGTTTATATACAAACACACAGAATTCCCTATTTTCTGTCTGTTCCGTGTAGACCATCTCTTCACAAGGGTAATTAAGTAATTACACTGGACAAACCAATTCCTAACTGGACCACTTTCAGGAACTCGTAGTCATTATATCATACTAATACCCTCCAAGTATAGGGTGTCGTTCACAGATTAGTTACTCTGTCATTTTTTCAGACTGGTGTCTCATTAAGGATCGTAATTAGCAGCTGAACATTATAATTTGCATTCTTCAAGTTTGTATTGGAGATTTTCATTACCATATCAGTAGCACTAACATACTGTGGATTTGGAGGGTTTCCAGTTTTTGGTTTTATAACTATAGTTTGAGGGGACGGGGGAGAATCAATTTAAAAAAATGAAAATGTCTTTTAAAATGTGTACATTATTTAACCAGTTATAAAAGTTACTATTTGGAAAAAATATCTAATAATTTGCAAACACCTATCAGTTTTATCCCACCATTTTCTGAGGATGGCGTTATTTTTTTTTATTCCCAATTTTGGTGTGAAAATTCCCAATCTGAATGAAAAAAAAATACACTACTTTGTTTTATTATATAAAAATGTAAGTGGATGGAATTATGCCTTCACCAATATTTTGGAATATCTGTTTGACTATCTTTTTGATATTCAGATTATGTAACAACCACCTGTATTTCTAATAAGTAATGCTGTCATAAATGTTTTCTGTCTGTTTATAATTGGGCCTGTTCTTGACTTCAGTAAAGCCTGATGATGTCATACAGGTTATTTGTATGCATTTGTCATTACATTAAAAGTCTCAGACTTTGTGAGAAGCTAAAGAAAGCTTTATAAGCAGTACTATATAATCTTTATAGACGGGTACTTCACGTAAACTAATTTGTGTTGTTGTTTTTCATGGGTATTCTTTGGGTTTTTATGTTTTGAGTGTAGAATTAGTTGAAGTGTGGGATATTTTTTGACAGAAATTGTAAAATGAGCATTACTTGTTGAGTAGCTGCAACTATATGAGAATGAATATTTTCAAATAAAATATTTTCACTTTTTCATTTCTTCTGAATAATTCATGTTGGAAATGTATCTGTGTCTTTCATCTTTCACTGAAAATCATATTAAAGTTTATTGTATAAAACAAATGTCTAGACCCAATTTTGATTAGTGATGGTTGAATGATTAACTTGAGGTTTTCGTTTACAGTTGTCAACATTTCCTATTCATACAGAATTAAAAAATTCAAACACTACATATAATATAGATTTTTAGGGAGATTTCCATCAACAATTTCATAATTAATTTTATGTGCTGTCCTTAACTTCCATCCACTTCCCCACCTTCCCACCCCACCCCCCCCCCCACACACACATATTGTATGAATAGTAGTAAAATATTGACAATATTGGGAATGACACCCCTTAAACAGATTTGCTTTCAAATAACTAAATAAACAATTTAAGACACATGGATACAATTTGGCATTAAAATCTTTAGACCACATTTAATTCTCATACTAGTAAATACATGTATGTCCTGACTTTAAAAAGTCATTGAATTAATGGACTGGGTGGAATGAAAACCATGTTTAGGACTAACAAAAGTATTAATGAAATAAAATGTTTCCATATCCCACATTGTTCAAATCTTATGGGGCCTGATGCTTGAATGGGTTTAATTATGTTTTAAGCAATGCCAAGAACATTTGTACATAATGACTACCAGTAAAAGTCAAAATCTTGATTTCCTGTTGACAGTTCAACCTTGATTGTTAGTTCAAACATTGTTAATGTGTTAAAAGAATATGTTAACTGGATCAAGGCTGAATACTCTACAAAATATCAAGAACTGATGTTCACATATAACCTGAGACAATGGTTGTTGTTTTCATTCACGCAAGAAACCTCAAGTTCGTCTGTTTCATTTTCACTTGTGAGTGTGTTACTACTGCAAATTTATCTTCATCATGTGGCCAATTTTGTTGTCTAGTTATGCCCTACACACAAGTCTCCATCTTAAAGAACAGGAACACATTGGTGTCTTTTAAGTTCTCCCATACATGTTATTAACCAGTATTTCCACTGCAATACATAATCCCGAAGAAAGTTAAAATATCGTAGTGGAATTTGTGTTGCAGTATAATCATGGCCTAAGAATGTTTACGGAAGGAAAAAAGGATAAATACGGTCATAGCTTAAGTCTAGACATGTTTAGACTTAAATGCCCATCTTTGTAAGTGAAGCCAATTATTCTGTGTCAGATCTCCATATTAATAATATAGATATCTATACAGAATAGCAGACTTCATTTGTGAAGATGGATAAATGCCATACTACTTACATACATATTGAGACCAGGATAGCTCCTCATTCTTTATTAATCTTCTATCTGATAGGAGCTATCCAGGTTTAAATTTTCCTGCATGTGGACCCAGGATCTATGAAAGTTGTGAAGTCTATACTTACCTAGAGATTTCTAACTGCATGCTAAACATTGGCATTTTAAAACCTTTTTTTTTAAATCTTGAAATCCAGACTTTAAAGTTTATTAAAGACAGGACTTTTGAGCTTTGATACCAGAATTTAAAATTTATAAGCTGTTCATCACAAATGTTGTGTAAGAGACAGAACTAGACAGTAAAATCTGTTTTGTGTGTCTTGATTGGGAGTGTGCAATGATTTGTCAGTCAGATTTTTATTATGCTTTTCTGTTCTTTAATTTATTTTCTCGATTGAGCAATTGATGACTTTAATATGTTGTGGGTTTATTATAATCAATAAAATGTGAATATTATGAATTTCTATTTTGTCTTGTTTTTGCTTATTCCATTCTCAATGTTCATGATTGAATTTACACTTCATGTTAAATAAAGAATGCAACTATATTTACAAAAGAAAATATTTAGCTTCATTTTTATTTTGTTTTTAAAATATGGATTATTCAACTGTTGTTTACCAACATTTTATTTTAGCTTTTATTAAGAAAGTTAATTTTTATTCTGCAGAGACAGATCATTGAAAACTTTGAAACAAAATACATAAGGGACACTACTTAGAATGGTTAAAAGGAAGTTTTGTTGACTTGCATGGAAACTCCTTCATTCATTGTGTCTACATGGCTTAACTTCTTGTGGTTATTCCTTTGTTGAATATTTAGTGATACTTTTAGGATGCCTACAGATGTTTAAATCGTGTTTTAATCTCTTCAAAGGTCACATATTGTTTTCATGTACGCTGTATCTAAAGTGCAGGGATAGAAACTAACGATCACTCCCTCGCTCGAGAGTAAAAATTGTTGGGGGTGAGTAAATCAGTACTGACGCTAGTCCACTGGGCCAGTAGATATTTTTCCAATCTTAAAATGGGGGGAACTAGTGATTTTACGTGGGGATGAGTAACTTTTCAAGGCTACTAGTCCCCCAGGCAAGTGAAAATAATTTATTAATTTCTACCCCTGAACTGTGAATACTCTTATTTAGCTTGTGGTTGCTAGTTCTCCTGCTGGAAGATGCCCATTCTGGGAAGAGCAAGTGATGGTCATCTGATTATCTTGTTGACCTGTGGTGATTGACAATGTGTGGCAAAGCTCTCCTTCCTATTCTCTTTCAGCATTTGGTTTAGCAGGTGTTGGTTCTGTAGTTTTCAAGACATAATCTAGTGCAGCAGACACATTTCATTTGACACTGGTGATATGGTGATTACTTCTAAAAGAACTGTCAAGCTAAGCTTTTGTATAGAAAGGTAATCTGTTGGGGGGCAGGATCACATGCATATTTATTTGTTTATTATTTGTGGGTGAAGAAGTGGAGTAAAGGATAGGAATCTCAAGATATAAGAAACGTTCCATTTGTAATGACATTTAGATTATACAACACATTTAACAGACAACTTCTAAATTTAGTACTCTAAGACTTGAGTATTGGAAATATTTTTCTTAATGCATTTTTTATGTGAAATAGCAAGAACCCTTGAGGGTGTTAGATGAATAACTACAGTCGTGAAACCTTTAGAAAACGCTTGAGTTTGCTAACAGTGCAAACAAGGTGCATCAATGATTGCTAAAAGGCCAATGCACTCATTACTTAATGTGCTTCTGGGGAAACATGAGATCATGCTCTTTTATCAACTTCACTGTTATGCTAATCAACAACAAAAACTTTTTGAAAATTTAGTGATAAACATTCTTGAGCTATTTCAAGACATTAAAATTATTTTCTGATTCAATCCTTTTGTTTGACATCTGATATTTTTAGTGATTTAAAGATAGATGTCCTGTGGCCATCTTCTGCAGAAATAAGGTTATTGACCTTTTACAACTAGGTGTCAATCCATTCCTGATACCTCGGGAATCATCATTAATTATTAGGCCTGATTTCCTTTTTCAGATTAGGAATTTGGCATGATTGTGGCTTGGGAAAGTTTGCTTCAAAAATTTGTAATCCCAAAAATAAGAAAGGTTTGGTCTCAAGAACAATAGTTAATTGTGTTCTATCATGGGGATGAAACCCTCCTTTTAAACCTGCTCTAATAATTACAGAAACTTAATTTTTAATTGCATATTATTTATATAAGTATCTACAGTACTGTACAACTCTTATGTTTCTATACCGTATCTTTCTAGGAATGTGTTCTACAAGAATTAATCTCAGAGAATATAAGGTCTTCCAAAACCTGTATTCTAGAAATAAGATGCCTGTCGTAAAATTACTTGCCACTGAGAACATCTTATTCAGGGAACATAAGCTCATTGCTGACACCTACATTAATAATTGTCAAGAACGCTGGAAATTCTGGATTTAATTTGGGTCTTACATTACACAGCATCTTAAATAGTTGAGTTATTGCTTTGTCATTGTTTGTATTCTGTTACCCTCTTGAGAGTAATCCATATATCACTGCTTGTAATCTTTATATACCAAGCAGAAGAGCAATCTCAACTTAACATTATTTTGTACCTTTAAAGAGATTATGTCTTCTTTTATTACAATTATATATTATAAATGTGTTCTTAGAACTGCATAATAGAAAAATGTAGTATTCTTATGTTGTTTCTGTTATTAGTATTTTTTAATAAAACATGTCAAGAAGTAGATGTATTAAAATCTTGCATGAAACAACAAAAGAAGAATTACTTGAAAGAACAACCAAATGTGTCGACTCAACATAGTATTCCAGTGTTCTTACTGTTATGGAGATCAAACACATTTATGATAAAATATTATAATGGCCAGCTACCAGCTTTACTAGTCCATCACAATGCAAATAGAATTTTAAAAACCACTTAATCACATTTGTTCAGTTTTAGACATCTCCTAATCTTAATGTCACCAATATACTTATTTATACACGCATGTACGCACACACACATCAGTATTCAAGGCTATTGCAAGAGCTAGATTAATTATATGTAATAACAATATCTGACTATTTAATTCTAAAATCAACAATATATAAAATTAAACATTTTTTATATTTATCTAATTGAATGATTAATTGCCGAAGTGAAAAAATAGGGACGTCAATTTTCCTGTCAAATAATTATTTTATTGCTAATATTTTGTTGCTACAGCAAAAGGCAGATTTTAACAAATAATATTTCTTAGTGAATCGGGAGTCATATTATAAACCAGATATCGGTAGGTTCTTGGATTAACAACACTACAAAGAACTAAATTTTTCTCCCTTTGGATATTCATGTACATGTTAAAATTGATGGCCGTCTGCTGACATAAAAAATTATAATTATCAGTAAATCAGGAGACGATGAACTGAAGATATCTGTTTAGGCCTACTTGGCGTAACAACATGATAACATCTGACAGCGTCTTGGATTGTCTGGTTAATATGTATTATTATTCGTTTAAAGATCAGCATTTTTCCCCAAAGGATTTACATGTTAAAATGTCTGACCTCTACCAACAATATAAAATTAATATTTCTCAGTAAATAGTGAGGCAGTTACTGAACTAATGATATTGGTAGCTTCATGGTGTAAAAATAAACACTATAAACTCCGACTGCAGAATTGTTTTGGTGAACATTCTGTTAATATTCATTTGAAATCTAGTGGTTTTCTCCTATTGAGATGACATGTTCAAATGACTTGCACTGAAGTTAGCCTATATGATGTAAATGTATTAATATGACTAAAGTCTCAGTAAATAAGAAGACTGTTATAATTGTAAAAAAATAAAAAATAGATTGGACAATTCCTTGTTGAAAAATATTAAGAATAACATCCGACTACCTCATGCAATATTACATTCACCCACTTGCAATTTGAGTTTTCTGTGTTTAGTGTCGGGACAGACAGCACGATTGTGTGCCCAGGATAGTGTGCTTGAACCTTAATTGGATATACATGTAATTACGAAAATAAGTTCAACCAACTCGCTAACAGGTTCTTGTTACTTCAGGCACGTAATCAATCGTACTTCATAATTTTCTATAAAGTAAGAAAGTTGTTGGAGAAGGTAAATAGCTCTCCCTGCATTGTAGTACATTTAAAGAGACACACTGATATTTTGATTACTGCGTTTTAATTACAAATATTTCCAAATTTAAATAAATGTTTATTAATGTTCTATTAATTTGAATTACTGAAATTAAATCATCTGCTGTGGGTCTATTTTATTAAAAGCTGGAATTTTCTTATTATTTTGTACATATACATGCGATATTATTATTATAGGACAAACCCATGTGTATAAATAAATAAGCATTTCATTTCATCAAGACTGCATTTTTTATTCATTATTTTTGTTGATTGATCATTTCAACTAATTACATCACTCTTGACAACAGAAAAAAAGATTACACAGTATCGGCTATTACAATATTATTTATTAACATTACAGTTGCTAAGTTGGCATGCAGGTAACGCCTTTTGCATGCATTAAGTCAATGTTTCATTGATTGTTTTATTTTTAAAAAAAATCATTTCTCAATTATTTTATTGCTTTAAATTTCAGGCTTTCCAGTACATCATATATACATGCAACATATAACCAAATGAGAATAAAATTAATATTGTAACAGGCATGGAAGCAAGTGAGCATTTGGGGGAGGGTCTAACAGAGACACTGGAGTGGGCTAACAGACATGGGGGGGTGCAGCTAACAGATCTGGGATAGAAACACTGAGTTTCAAGTGGATATGAGGTTATGCTTGATTCAGAATTACTGGGAGAGGAGCTAGAGCCCCAAACTCCACCACCCCCGTTCCACTGTGCCTGAGTAACATAAATAATGACAAATTATAAATTTTATAAAATTAAAATATGAAGTTAAGTACATATAAGTGTGACAGAAAAAAATGAGGAGGTGATACATGTTATAAATAATTACATCAAATTAGCACTGACTGTTTTAACTTTACAAGCTAAGAAAATGTATTTACCGATATTACTCTTAAGTAAGAGATCTTTAGTATTTTCATTTGGGCAACATTATGTTTGCAGGGACCTATTATCCATAAGGTGACTAGGTTGAAACCTAGGGGCTCCGCAAGGACTAAGAGTCCATCAATTGTTTTTTAATATTATTTTTGAAGTTTGAAGTACCGAAGGGGTTGTGGGGGGTGGTGGGGGGGTGAAGTACCTAAAAGCCAATGGGTCCAGCCAAGGGTTAATACCATTCTGAGTGTTTGTAGTGTAGTAATAGTTAATGACTTGACTGATTACAAATCAGTTTTAAGTCTAAACACATCTTAATCGAATCACTAAAGGCACGTACTTCAAAATTAGATGTAGAGTCCATGTCTTTAAGAGGAAACAGTATTGTGATTACACCAGGTGGCTGATGACATTCTTCTGCAGTTTCTGAAAAAAAAAATATGGAACATTCACTATAATACAAAACAAAGTCCTGTTATTTCATACAAGAATTTCTCATCTCACGTGCGTCAGTTACCCGATATCAGAAGCCAAATTAATGGTAAGATTTCACGTATAGCTGAGACAAAGCATAGCAGTATAATGACCTATTACAGGGAATGTGAATACATATGTTTAAGCTTTCGCGCATTGTTACCTTGGATGAGAGAACCATTTAGCAATGTTTGTATTTGCAAGATAATGTTCAAACTAGCCTGCGTATATATATTGGAATGTCTCTTGGTTTTTGGTTTCAGTCTCCATAGTAAAAGTCTTGCGAATTTGATATATATAGAAGATTTTGTACGATGTGTGCCTCCAGTAGCGGACACAGAGGGAGGTTTAACCCCTCCTTACTTTGTCTTTCTAAGAAATGATTTTTCACTCCATCTGGAACATTAAAAAATCTGGAAAATGGCTTTAAAAACATACCCTAGTGGCCATGAGATATTAAATTGTGTTAGCCTGGCCTCATGTTGGATACTTTTGTCTCTTGAACTAAAGTCATGTTCATGGCCCGTGCCACTTTAATGCCATTGGTTAAGACTCGGGCTTCACCTTTAAACTTTGGAATCATATGTAATATAATTAAAAGTAAAAAAATAACTTTATATTATGATGCTGATCATGTGATTAACATTTTAGCCCAGCTGTTAGTTATGATTTGTACTTGTTATGCTAAACTTTTGGTTTAATACGTAAAAACAACAACAATAAATAATCTACAACTGATACATTTTAAATAATAATAATAATAAATTAAATAATTAATTAATAAATTGATTGATTGATTTTAAAAATACCATTTTATTCGTTTCTACTGTTTTCACCAAGGATATTGGCAGAATTGACAACATACTGAAGAACAGCATTGGCGTAGCTTGGGTCCTTTTTCTAGTGAGGCAATGCTAGTTATTTCTCGTATTTTAATCAACTTTTATAATAATCACATTAAAAAAAGTTCTGCCAAAAAATCTAGTAAGGCAGTTACCTCATTGCCTCAATGGAAGCTACGCCACTGAACAGTCTTGGGAATTTAAATATATCACTTTTTTTGTCCAAGGCCATATAGACAAATGGCTATTTAATTTGTTTAAACTGATGGTTGGAAATGAAATACTTTTATGGTTTTTAAAAGTCAAAACGAGTCCTAAGAAATATTATTTTTATTCCCTCCGGCACCTTGTCTTCCTTCAAAAATCCGTAATAATAATAATAATAACAAATATTAATAATAAAGGCTTAAGTTTGTTTGTAAAAAAGGT
Organism: Symmetromphalus regularis; assembly: GCA_032355785.1. Taxonomy (NCBI): domain Eukaryota; kingdom Metazoa; phylum Mollusca; class Gastropoda; order Neomphalida; family Neomphalidae; genus Symmetromphalus; species Symmetromphalus regularis. The sequence continues at coordinate 15,358 of JAULBS010074095.1, read as the reverse complement.
TCTTTTTATGAAACATACACTTGTAACGACGAGATAAATTTTGTTATTTTGATTGCAGTTAAATATGATCGCTTTCTCGAAATACTAGTTAAATTTCAGACAATATGGATTTGCAGCTGACCTATTTTAACTCGATTATAATAATAACGGAACTTGGCAGATTTAATCCAAATCAAGAGTTCTGCTTAGTTAAACATAATTAATAATCAATGTCGACGAGCTGACATTGATTACCAAATACAGAATTCATTGTATTGTCTGAAAGTGGGACTTAGCTCAGCGGTGAAGCACTCAGCCCTTCTGTGATGTATCAGGATTTATAATGTTTTTTTAAATTTAATGTTTGGCCTTTCTTCGACACATCTATTTTTTATTATTATTTTTATTATTATTATTATTAAAAATGTATTAATTATTTTTTGTTGTCCTTGTTTGAAGAATACAAAATTCATTTACCTCAAACTGTATACATATATAAACTAACGTGCAAAAGAAACGATACCAAAAACAAGAATAAAATATTTTGGACATTTGGATATTTTGTTTAAGGCCTCTTCAGATTTTATTTTTAAATTAAATTATGGCATTTATGTCTACTATTCATCTGTTTTGCAAATACAAATGTTATTTTCAAAGATTTGTGTGGTTTCTCAAAGTTATCGTTAAATTATCCTTGGTATCGTTTATTTTGCCCGTTAGTTTATATATCATTGACAACGTTGTTTTTTAGTTAGTAATTTTGTAAAATAAGTGTTTTTGTTGTCTGGAAACAGATCTGCATAATTGCGCATGTTGACAGCAGAAAGCAATCCCACTCATCCTCCTACTAAATGCATGTTTGCCATTTGAAGTCTAAAAATACTTCACTGTCTGCTGATATAACCTGACTGTGCATCTCCATGCAAACTAATTTCAATTAATATCCATGTCTTATCCGTTTGTCTGCATGTTCCATTTCAAAGAACGTGACAAATCTTCACTGTGGGTGATATCGGAATGTGTATATAAACCCTATATTGCAATTTTACACTCACAGAAATTCATTAGGCAAGTGTATTTCAAATGAAGAAATCAAAAAGACAGACAACGTAAGAGATAAGTCAGTGGTATCTTTGTAGAAGACAGCTCTAGGTTAATATTTCTGCAAAATCGTGAAGACGAGTCCATTTTTATGAATCCGTATCGAGACTGCAGTTTGCCAAAAAAATAATAATAATAAAACCGAATAAAAAAGAAAAGAATATAAAAAATATTAAATGAGTTGCCATTTATTATGAAATTTATGTCCCGAGTGAGATAATATTTCTGTGTCACGAGCTTTAGCGAGTGATAAAGGAAAATTATTTCACGAGGGACATACATTTCATAATAAATGGTAACGAGTTTAATATTTTATTTATTATCCCAGCCAAATGCTATTGATTTTTCCTAAAATACTTTAGCTGTGTTTTTTTTTATTTTTTGTTTTTTTTGAACAAACATAATGAAATACCACACAGGCTGTACACATAGCAACGTAAGTGTGTTCACCCGCCTTTGAAAATAGTTACTATTTAATTATTTGTTTTCACAATTCATTATTATTATTTTTTTAACAGTGTATTTTTATATAGCAATTTATGTTAACAATGACGACATTTTACGATTCACTACGTTGCTATAGGAACATAGTTCGTGAAGCATATAAATGTCAAGGCCAGTGTCATTACTATCAGTTTTAGTACGAAAACTTTCATTGGATGAACAGAACAAAATTAACGGTTGAATCAATGTATAATAATGCTCACATACCACGGTCTTTGATATACCACTTGTGGACTACTGGTCGGTGTAAGTGGCGTACACCTACCCAGTGAGCTTTGTGGAACACTCATTCTTAGTCGGTATCGGGATTGAAATGTCCATGCCTTGACTGAGAATTGATCCCAGTATCTACCAGCCGTGAGTCAGACAGCTTAACCACTGCTCCATCGCCAGAGGTATATAGGCTATCATATGGCATCTGGTTAAACGGCCGCTCTTCCTGAAAGAAGACTAGTTTAGGCAAGTTTATCTGAAGACAATAACCTGATGAAACTGGCCGCCAACGAGTCGTGATTAGCTGTTCTATAATTAATGATGCATCTGTAAAATCATACAAGTGTATAGTTATTAAAGGTTGCACTGAAACAAATGTAAACATAATGGTTTGTGTTCAATAAATAATTCGCTACTTTAATACACACTTTGCCATTTGTAAATGATAATAACGTGTACCGCACAGCACTTTTGAAATAGATTACTTTGTAATAGATAACGTTTATGTTTGTTAATGTATTTATATAAACATGAAATTAACTAGACTAATCGAAAATGGTTTTCGGGATAGAATTAACGATCTATATTAATAAAATGGGTTCAAAATTATTGATTCGATGTCGTTTTGTAAATATGTAAAAGAAACGTCTTACGAAGAAAGTATGTTATAGATAAATTTCAAATTTATATTTTTAAAATCATTTATTACGACTGAGGGATTTTCTCAAAATAAACAAAATTAAATTAACTGAAAGCAAAGTTTTCACATGTAAGCCAAGGCATTACACAACTTTTAATACACCAGTTGTGAACTCTTAGATGGAATGGTTATTCGATTCCATCAGTAAGACATTTTAGGATTTTAGGTGAGTGTTGCATTTGGTTTGCGTTCATGCCATCATACACTTGTCTAGGAGGTACATCCGTCTTCTTAGGAGCAAGATATTTTAAAGATCAAGACAAAAGAAAGAAATGTAACATCTATTATATTGAATACAGTATTATTTATTAATTCATACAAGAATTTAGTTGAATAAAATAATTTAACAGTTTTAAATTAATGTATTAAAATATTTTAAAAGTATTTCCCAATTGATAAACGTATCTATTTATTATGTATTTTATCATGTATCTTTTACGTATTATTGTCATTCTTTCTGTAATATATTTTTGTATTCCTCTTATATCACTGAATGGTAGCCGTGAAAGAAATAAAGATATGTTCTGTTCTGACAGGTGAGATTCCGTGGTTCAGTGGTAGGACTCTGGACTCTCGAACTGAAGACAGTGGTTTAAAACCTATTGAAGGCTGGCTCACACTCGACTGTATGTCAAAATTACCAAATGTTTGACATCCATTGACCTATTAATAAATCAATGTGCTCTAGTGGTGTCGTTAAAACAAACAAACAAAAAGCATTTAACAGTTGCCGGTAGTTGTCGTTAATGCCCCTACACCAATTGTTCTCGTCCCAAAGATGATGTCAGAGGCACCAAATGTTCTTAAAGACTCCAAGCGTGTTTATGAGGACGGGCGCTCGCAACAATTTAACAGGTTACTGTACTCTTCTGTCAGATGACATTTATCTAAGATTAGGCGTAAAAAAAGCCCAGCCTGGCGAACGACCGAGAGCGTTTGCCCTCTGAACATGACTAGGATAGCACAAACCAGTCGTTAGCATTATGTGATGACTGTTATTATAATACAGTACAGCATATATTTGACGGCTGAATGTTAAATAATAAAATAATTAGGCATTAACCGTCGAAGGATTGAAACGATATGTTTATTCATACAAAAGCATTTATCCCAAGGGGCTGAGAAAATATCCTTTCTTGTTAATTAATGACCAAAGGGATCACTTCACATTTGATGATTTCCCATAGACTATTTTAACTGTTTGCAATAAGCTTTGCTCGCAGGGGAAATTAAATATATATGTAAAAAAAGCTTTGATAGTTAGGTAGTCATTAAAAACCGCACGCATCTTTTCAAGCTTACTACTGACAATTTGAGACGTTGGTGTAGGGGTGTCTTCGGAACTTAGTATTTTTCCTGGGAAAATATTGAATCTTTTAGGCCACAACATTCTGGTATAGTTTGTTTTGCATTGTGTTTTGCATTCTTGGTGTAGGTTGATTATTGAGTATATATCTAAATTGAGTGTTATTTTATACTTCATACGGTATTATCTGGAAATCAATGCACCCTAAATATTTATAGAACAAATGTGTTCAGATGCCGCAGTTAAATATCTCGTACGCCATTTATTATTATTATTATTTATTTATTTTCTTCTTTTTTTTGGCTTAAATCCGAAGATGTAACCAAAACGAACATGTTTGAACTGTCTGAACCGTATCACCTTAAAATCTCATCACTTACATACATTTTCATTTTCTATTCATTTATTAAGTTAGTTGTGTTTCCCAAACAAGGGCGAAAATCGCTTCCTGGAGCATCCCCCTGTCGAAAAAGTGGGGGGCACGGAGCACCTCAATGACCAAAACGTGTGTGTGTGTCCCCCTACTACCTTCTACCGATCTGTAGTTTGCAGTGCCACGAAACATTCACATAGTTTATCTGGAGATGCGAATTGTATGTCCATGCATGCAATTAACAACAAAGACTGAAATTCTCTCTGTCGTCATTTTAATCCAGGTACTTAGTTCTGCAATACGACACTAAATGGGGGTATTATGTGGAATTAATTTTTATTAGATACATGGATTAGATAGAAGAGATAATAGTCAAGGGCGAAAATCCGTTCTTGAAAGTGTGTGTGTGTGGGGTGGGTGGATGACGGAACACACCCTTGTCCAAAAGTGGGGAGGTTGACGGACCATCCCGCTGCCGCCCCAATACCGCCACCATTATAGACCACTTGTGTACTTCGGTATATTTGTGCTAAGACGACATGGTTTAAAGTGTTACATTGATACAATAAAGAGAAATACGGATATGTTAAATGGTAAAGATTATTATTTATACATTTTAATTTTAATTTCACTGAAATTTAGTTTTTCTAAGCGTCACCCTTGTACAAAAAGTGGGGAGGACGTGTACCCCCCTCCCCCCCGTCCCACACGGGATTTACGCCCATGATAATAGTGTAAGACTTCATCGAGCGATAAGCTTAATGAATACTTTTTTCTCTCCCAATAGCCGATGTTTTCTTTTGTGCTGGCAGTATCGTTAAATAAATAGTTTGAGGACACACCAGGACATTGGTCAAAGAGATGCCAAATTCACGGTATTTGTGACTCATATTTCACAGAAGAAATCTTCCACTGTTACATAAGTTATTCATTCCGATTAACTGCAATGTGCATTTTATATCCTCCTTCACATACAAAGGACGACACATGCCACGGCTTTTGTCACACCAGTTGGTAACCACTAACTGGTATTGGAAATATCCCAATGGATCGGACCACTGAAGAGTATTGATCTGACGACTGATCGCTCTTGGGACGGACGCTTTGCATCCGAGTTACGTCTCACTCTTCTTAATTAATCAGTTCTTCTATTATTATAATTAGGGTAGGAATCTTTTTATTTTAATATTATTATTATTATTATTTATTTATTTATTATTAGTATTATTATTATTATCAGTGGCGGATCCAGAAAATCCATTGGGAGGGGGGCAATAATATCATTCGGATTCATTAACATTAAAAAAATATATATATATAATAATTTTTAAAAGAGTTATTTAAATGCCGCACCCCACCAACCGCCTAGACCCGCCACTGATTATTATTATATTATTTATTTATTATTGTTTATTTTTTAAAAAATTCTTCTGTCTAACAATATATCTATTAACTATGAATTGATAAAACCGCAAGGATTACAGGTAAACATGTTTGTTTGGTCTTATTAAAGCAGTATTCCAAGAATAATTGTTCATAGATTTGTTACAAAATAACAAAGCGCCCGTCATTAAGAATATGCAGTCACAATAACTTTGCACTGGATCATTCCTTCCGTAACAATAATGCATTCTGTGTTTGTTTATTAGCCAAACGATCGATTCAGTCAGACAGAATAATCTAAAATACGTCTTGCCTGTTCCAATTGGTTTCAATTTGAAAGACATTCAAACTATAACCGTTTATCCAGTACATTCTTCCATGGCAATGAATAGTAGATCATTAAATATATATATATATTTGTTTCCCGATATTTACCGATGACTTGTCAAATATAAACATATCCATTACACTAATATAAATCGTAATTGAAATGATTAAAGCTTATGTTTTAGGAACAAAATCGCTTCCTGTCGATAGTTGTAAAGAAAATAGCTTTTCTTTTTGTTTACGGGTTGCAGTCTATCAAATAGCATTTCGTCTGGGTCAAAGTTCAAAATACACCCAACTGTTAATAGACCATTTAATGGAGCCTAGCCTATTTTGGTATATGTAAGAGTGGTTGCTGTCCTACAATATTGTTGTTTTCTGGGCAGCAAATGCATGCAGTTTTATTTCTTATGGAGTCAAAGCGTTGAGGTGTCGTTAAACAAATAATCCTTTCCAAATAATCGTGCATTTGAAATATTTGTGGGGTGCATATAAAATTGGTATTATGTTTTCTTTTTATATAAAAAGCGATATAAGATCATATTTATTAGTGTATTCAAAAAATCAAATGTTGTACTTATTTAAACCTATAATTATGATAACTGAAAGGTTGCATCTAGCAATTATAAGTTAGTATGGCCGACTTCGGGATTTGGTTTAGTATAATTCGCCCTATAAACAGGTCAATATTTCAGTCCCTTGATCATGGTGTTACATGGAAAAGACATTTACGGTGGAAAGTCTAAACAACTGATAATATTATTCCTGTTTGTTGTGTAAAATATGATTGACATATTCTTTAGAGAAACTGATAATCGAAATTTTCACAAATGCAGAAACTGCTTACAACTGCTCATGGTCTTAATTCTATGTAACTGGGTCCAGTTGTTCAAAACATAATTATCTTTACAACGGGTTAGTAGAACTGTGAAGCGATCGGTCGTCGGATCGATCATTTTCAGTTTACCTATTTGCAGTTTGGGCTATTTTCCGTTCCAACCAGTGGTCCATGCCTGATTAATCAAAGGCAGTGTTATGTGGTGTCCTATCTGTGGGACGGTCCATATAAATAAATTGCTGCTTATCGGAAAGAGTAGCCTATGTAGCGTCCGCGGGTTTCCTCTAAATAAATATGTCAGAATGACCATATCATTGACGTCCAAGAGCCGATGAAAAGATAAAAATCAATGTGCTCTAGAATAAAACAAACGTTACGTTTTCATTATGTAATGTTACCAAACAAAACACTATTATCTGATCAATGAATTTAAAAAACAATCAAACAAAAAATCAGGAATGTTCCGTCTTTCGGTCGTTATTATGGTCAAAAGACCCAGTTCTGCAATACCACACCAAGTGGGAGTCTGTAGAATTACGTTTAATAGAGGTAATAGTATTAAATACATAATTGAGGCTAAGATTTATGAGGCATTTTTTGCTGTTTATGAAAATATATCTAGTCAAAAAATAGGGAATGGGGTATAGTCACCGTCTTCACCCCCTCTAAATCCGCGCAATTATGTAAGGGAAAACAACAGTTGTTGGATGATGACGAGTGGGTTGGTAAACAGACAGTTTTTAATGAAAATAATCTGAAGAGCTGTAGACTGATACACAGGAACAGTTGTCGCAAGTCAGTATACACAGTTTTTCTTGTCAGTAGTTATAAGAATCCTTTCAAGACAAACACCTGATACCAATACGAAAACGAATACCGATTATTTGGAATTCCGATTATCTCACAAGTGCTCAACATTATATTCCAGTGGAGTAGAAAGATGCCGAAAAGTGGGAGGCATATAGCCCTTCCCCCACCCCCACTTTTTACGCCGGTGTATTCCAGTATACACATTTATACATGTGTAAGTCCATGTAATCAACAATACTCATCAAAGTTAATGTTTGTAAAAATCATTATTACAGTTTATTTAGCAACATTTTATGATTAAATATATTTATTAATATCTTGTTTCAATTTAAACGTACTTAAATTACTACAATCTGTTATAATTATAGGATTGAATATATATATAGCCATCGATAACGTGTGCATTTGCAGTCAAGCATACATTTGTCATCTGAACAGCGATGGACGGAGTTCATAGGTTGAGCGTGCTCTTGAGGTGCAATAGCTTGTCGGATCGATCGCCTTCAAAAGACCTATTGGGCTGTTTATCGTCCCACCAAAGGCTGTGGTATATGCCGTCCTGTTTGTGGTTAATGTGCAAAAAAGACCCAGTTTTAATAATAAGAAAGTGGCTAGTTTCTTCTGTAAACCATGTGTCACAAATACCGTCAGTTTGATGCCCGATAACCGCTAAACAATGTGCTGGTGTGGCATTAAACAAAAACTAAATTATTTCTTTTTTAATAATATGAATACCATAGACCCAACTCCCTATGATAAAAGTGAAATGGGTATTTTAATCCAAAATGTACTTCCAAGATTAAATGAAGAAGGACGGGGAAAGGACGGAGAAAGGATGGAGAGAGGTGCAGTTACACAATTCTAAAAATGTCTAACAAATTATTTTTGTGTAACATTTATGCATAGGATAATGGAATGACTCGAAACTACATGTATATTGTAGTTAGAATCACTTTATACTCATGACACTGTGAATCTCTGTTAAAACCAGGTTAATGAGTATAGGATCATGCATCATACGCTTAACTTAATGATAAAAGAATCAATCCTAGTACATTATAATGAATATAGAATTTTTTTTTAACAAATCACCTTTCTGATATTCCCCAATACATTGTATTTTAACAATCTGAAATTATGTACACTAAAACAAACCAAAAATATAGTGACCACAAATAGCAGAAGTTATGAAGCCCAGCCCTCGTATGTTCTGTAGAATTAGTATAGAACTATACCTGGTACATAGGTAGATCCAGGTTGGGTTCATTAGTCGGGAACTCCGATGTTTTTTTCTCACCTCACTATAATTAGGTCGTAATCACCCTCCAATATTAAACATCTTTTAAATATTTCTGGACCCAACTTTCAAAATTTGTGCATCCGCTCCTGCAGAAGAATACAGACGCGGATCCGGGGGCGGTCGAGCGGTCCGGACCCCCCTGCTCACGTTGACCAACAATGTTTCGATTATGAAGTTTTGGCCAAGGACGTATCAGTAACAAGCCCCACCAATACTGGACCCCAAACTGCTTAAATTCCTGGATCCAATCATGAAATAAGTACATGACCAATCTTAGTGCACTCAGGAGAATAAGTATTGGACCATAGTTCCTACCCCCAGTAGAATGAGTATAATACCCAACGTTGTACTTGTACTAGAACAGTACCATCTTTGAAACCTGGTAATAATATGTAGAATGAGCAGTGCTATGCTAAGGCATAGGCTTTAGTGGATTCAGCCCAGGATCCTCAGCCAGTTGGAAGGCCCCCAGAGACAGTTTTAACAATGATAACTTTTGCTTTGTCTTTAAAATTATCCTTGTAAAAATAAATAATTAATTTTCTTTAACATTTTTATTTTGAAAATATTACTGAGCTTACCTGTAGCCCAGGGGCCTATACAATATTAAACCGGCTTTGAGAGCGAGTTAAAGAACATGTCCAGAAGAAATTAGAATTTGTATATAATAGGACCACGTTTGCACGCAACATTGTTGGAGTATAGGACCTCGCCTAGCGTTAACACGGTGACTGTTTATATGTTGACTTGACTGTTCACTTTTCATCTCACTCAGCAAGCAGACGATCAATGAAGTGTTTTACTTTAGTCGGTTACGTACTGGTGTCTCGCGCTATGACATGCCAATTCGCCGATATCGATCACCAGAGTAGATGATTATTTCTGTATTTTTCGTGAGCAAATTGATGCAGATTATTGACTTAAGCGGTGGCCTTGCGCAACTGATCTTTATTTGAATTCGAAAATCATATCGGAAGCATGGAGGAAATATGGAACCCGTGGACCGTTTCGTTATTTTCTCTAACAATGATATTGTGATTGAACTCCTAAGATCCAATATGATATTTAGATGTATATTATATCCATTCCACGAGTGACACTATGCACTTTAATCTCGTCTCAAATGCATACATTTACCAGGCTGGGAAATCATTATTTTTGATGTACCTGTCAAAACATCCTATGTCAATCAGTTCATTACATAAAATGTACTCGGCACAAAATTTGATACATAGAATTATTAAAACACCCTGGATTTAGATGTGTTAATTTTGGGTCTGAAAGATGTTGAGATTTTTTTTAATTCATCCAACAATTAGAGAGTATATTTTATCAATTTATGAACATTATTTCTTTTTTCATTTATTTTACATGATTCAAAATTCAAACAAACTTGATGTCTGATTTTCTTTTCTTCAATGTTTAGTCTGATACTTTGTTTCAATGACCTATGGTGTTGATGTTTTGTATTTCAGAATATTATGCCAAGAAGCAGTAAATACACAACAATTTGTCTTCCCTCGAGCGAGAAGCTAAGCAGTCCAGTTGAACATTTTGAACGATTTGTTGATATCTGGAGAACAAAATATGAGATATAGATGAAATGTTATGATTTCCAAAATGATCGAAAACCACTCCCAATCTCGATTTTATTTTATTTATTTATTAGTTTTTAAAACAAAATTTGAATTTCGATATGGTGAAATTTTGTATGATTAAATGTTTACAGTTGTATTACATAGGTGTGGTTATGTTGTTTTCTGAAAGAATGAAGCTGATTGATTTTTAAAATTTTTGTATGAATGAAAGAAAAAAGAATGAATTTATTTATTGGTTAACGACACTCCAACACAAAAATTATAATGGGCTATTGGCTATAATCATTCGTTAAATGTATTAAAATATAAACTATTTTAATGTATGAGTAAAAGACGTTAAAGTATTGGACTGTCCACATTATAATATTAAATCACTGAACTGCCGACATTACAACTTTAAATTATTGAACTATATCTCTGCTTGACGGCTTCCAGACAATTGAGATTGATGAGAAGTAGATTCTTGCGATCTGTAGCAAGGTAGCTCCATGCTTTTGAAAACCACAAATTGTCATAGTCTAATCAGACAACGTAATTTCCTTCCGCACAGTTTACACTTCAATTTAATTCCGTTTAATCCTCCGCATCCAAGCACAGCGAAAAATAAATAAGGAAGATCGAGCGCGCGTGTGCTTGTGAGCGTGTGTGGACATGGTCCGATATTTCTTTTCAAAAAGGGATGGCTAATTTAATAAATAAACAAAGCATTGATAATGTAAATATTCGGTCACCGCTACCCCATTTCCACTTTTTGTCTTATCTCTGAACAACATCATTACATGTACTTCTTTCATAACATTTTGCTGACTTATTATGTTGACAGTCTATTTCTACAGCAATGTACTTAAAGGCCGATCTAAGGGTTCGTGTCCAGACCCTTCGGCCACTAATTAAAAAAATCCCATGCTTTAAACTGTTTGGACTTTACTAACTTTGGACCCCCTTCCTGTATTAATAATCTTTAAAATATTAACACCCCTAAAGCTGGAGCATTATTTTTTTTTTATTCGGGCAAAAATTAAGGTGGCATTTTCTTTTAAAATCTTTTAATTCGGATTTTAAAAATCGACCTGCCCCCAAAAAGGGAACCGTAGGCCTACGCCTATGAGTAATTGAACCTCCTCGCACGGCAAACGCGTCTACTGTCATCCTAGAGACTACGATTGTTTTTATTCATAAAGTGATTTTCTTTGTAAATCCACACATACACACACACCTACAGGCACACACACACACTACACACACTACACTCACACACTCACTCACTCACTCACTCACTCACTCACTCACTCACTCACTCACTCAAACACACACTCACGTACATACACATCCGACATCACAAGACATGGTTTTAGACAAACCAAGGACGACTGAGTTGTGAATTTGATGGGCAGTTCTCTCAACTCATGTATCCTCTAGCTCTTGTCTTCTCTGATATCCTCTTTGTCACGTAATTATCTCAAGTCCTCCTCAAGGGGGTTTTGTCTGTCTACTTCCCAACATCTATTTGGCTTCATCGTCCCGTTACTGACACACTACCATGTCTGTCCCACGGCACTACTTGGTGACCGCCGGTAGTAGGACTTCTCAACTGTTGAAGAAAATGCAATAGCACGAGTTACAAAGTATTTGGAAAAACATGATTGATGTAGAATTCGTTCTGTTTTGAGTTGTCTTGAATTTACTAATCCACTACCGAAGATTCTTAAAACTGAAAATAAAAACACTCTGCCCACAAGAGCAGAAATTAAAATTGATATTTTCTAACATACATTTTCTTACCATTTTCCTAAAAGTTTAAGACATAAAAATAAGATTTTCAAAACCATGTTGGATTATTATCAGAGGCGTAGCTATACCTAACTTGAAGTGGAAGCACAAAATTAGGGCGAGGGATCTGTGGGCTCCGCGAATATAGCATATTTCAATGACACTCAGGATCATCTGTAATTAATAACACTCTCTCTCTCTCTCTCTCTCGCTCTCTCTCTCTCTCTCTCTTTCTTTGTCTGTATGTCTCTCTCTTTGGTTTTTTATTTTATTTATTTAATTTTTTTTTTTAGCGAAAACGACGTGGATGCACATGCTGCCGTGCCTCCGGGTAGCTACGCGCCTGATTATTATTATTATAATGTCGCAGTGATGTCCCGATTGAATAGATAATACATTGAGTGGTCCACCCATTTGATTAAAAGTAATTATATATGTAGTATAGAATTAATCTTGTCCATGGGTCAAACCTGGAATTTTTTGATGTCCTTACCAGGTCAAGAGACCAAAAGTCACTATGATTTTTAATTAGCCTTGTAACAAAAATTGCCAAATTGCGTCGCACTAAGAGGAACTGACTATAACACACTTAACTACATCAATGTTTACGTTGTTGAATTAAGTAATGCAATCAATAAAAACATTATTTCTTACTCACCTGTATTGTAGAAAACCAATTTCTAATGTCTTGTCAAATGTTATAATTAATTTGCTAGTGCCAAAATGCGTCCCATTTTTGCGACTTTCGCATGTAGCTGTCCGAAACATGTTCCCGCCAAAACGAATTCTATCGTATATGTTTGCAGACCAAACACAGATACATTTGACCTAAGAGGTGGACCATTCCAATAGCTATTATGTGACAAATCGATTTGTAAAACCTGCCCTAATATTTGATTAAATCTCAAGAATAGAAAAGAGCGGTAATCTGTCCCAAAAATAGTTTTTGTCTTTTTTACTGCATATTTTTTTTTACATCTGTATGATCAAGACTTATATTGCTAAAGTGCGTGTTGCGATATTTTAACATTCACAACCATTGTTTATTCGGAAGTAAAATACGACGTATTTTGGACAGAGGACGCATTTTGGCACTTCAGGATATATGAAATTTGATATCGTTGGATTCCATCCTTTGCTATTTTGATACAAAGTTAAACCAGTAATGGTTTAAAGTTTGCAGTTAAATGCATAACACGTCCCCCAGTATCAGTTAAGATTCTCAGACCATTACACCTTTTTGAGAACAGAAATTCCTGTTCCCAGTAATACATCCGGTTAGCCAAAATTACTTATTCAAAATTAGCTATAAAAATCCTAGATTGGCCAGTATTAGTATTACAGTGATTAAATTCTGTTATATATTACACACATGAATAATAAAGTAAATTAAATTATTGAATTATTGAACCTCAAATGTCATTATTTTAAAAAGACGATTAAATTTTTGAGATCTGCCAAAGCTGATGCCATTTTCCAATTCCTTGCCTGCCATATACTTTACAAGCATATTAATTAGACACCAGCATCAATAAGCAGTTTCAGTCTGACATTAGCGAACCTGGTTACTCTGTACAGATCCCCTACGTGCACTTCGTACATCACCGATGCCTGCTCACATCGTGCGAGTGTTTTATGAATGAAACTAGTTGGTTGTCAGTCTTTCAGCTCTCTCTCTCTCTTTCTCCCATCTACGCTGTGCGGGCATGACCAAACATTGATTTTCTTGCTCTGAGTAAAATTTTAATGGTCAACCCTGGATTCATTCTGTCCACAGTGGCGACTATCAGTTTTAATTCTCAATCTCTAAATCTTCTGTAGTCTCATAACTAATCCCGCTTCTCTCATTTTTTGCTAATATGCATTCCAGGTCTTGCCAAGTCGCTAATGTATGTGCTACATCCATTTCCCCACTAACATTACCCATCTGACGAATAAACAATTGACAAAACTGCTTAAACCGCTATTTTACGCACAGCGTCAGCAGTACTCACAGGGTTCTTCGAAACCGTTGGACAAAAATAATTTCCAACTGTAGAAAAAAAAAAGTATGCTAAAAAAAATTGATTGAAAGTGTCAATGTATAGTTATCATTACACTTAAACAGGATTTGTTTGGGTTCTGTCGGTGATCGGAGATATTGGTGAATGAACCTGTAATTGATTTTTTCGTGGATATTAAACGTAAAAGGAAACGTTACTGAATTAAGCAGGCACTGTTCTTTTTCTACGACTGAGAACCAGTATTTTTTTTTAAGGTGACGCTGTGAGTTTTACGCTGCGCTCAGGAATATAGCGGTACACTTGCTGCGCGGATTAACGCTGCGAATTTACACGTAACCTTTGACCCATTCTTCAGTCGGGATACCGGTAGAGAGGGAACTACAAGATAATCATGCTGGAATTGGTTTATTAAAGAAGTAAGTTTGGATTACATTTTCACGGCCATCTTAGGAAGATTAGTTTGGGGTTTTTGGCGATTCATTTTGAAGTGTGTTTATGGAGAACGATTATTTTGTTTGCAGTGGGTCAGACGTTAAGGAGATTGCAAAAGAAAAGAAAATTTGTCAAACGATCGCTGTCTCGAAGACCTCTCCAGTCCACAACGTCTTATGGATCCGCCGGTGAGTGGGAAAATATTAAGTATTCATAGTTTTTTTAAGGTTTTACACGCATGGGTCTAAAAATGACGGTAATGCTAAATTTACGTTATTTTCAACGTCTCAACGAACTGACGTTTATTAGTTTCGGTTGTCAAGCTCGTAATATACAATTTTGCAGACAGCGCCGAACAGTTAGTTGACAACCTAGTAAGCTTTATAATCATATACATTGTACTTGGTTTCGTCATATCTCAAACGTATTTTAGGACATTCATTTATACATTTTTCTTTTATTTAACTACAAAGACAGATTTTGTTCGTCGAGCCAAACGTCATATCGTTCAATTATATTGAACTACATAAGGCAGATCCAGAGGGGAGAGATCCTATGTTCTGTACTTTATAAAAATATATATATTTTTTAATCATCCTTTTCATATGAAACAACTATACCTTCAGTTAAAACACCCTCACCGCTACACACACACACACACACACACACACACACACACACACACACACACACACACACACACAAACACACACACACACAC
>JAULBS010074084.1:0-20728 GCA_032355785.1 Symmetromphalus regularis | reverse complement strand
CAAGCTGGAGACAGTGGTTCAAACCCAGTTGGGGGCTGGTTCACAAAATGTTCTCCCATAAAATTTACCCTAATTGAGCAATTTTATATCCCCCACCCCAAAAATTACTCTTGCTAAAACATAACTCATGGCTAAAAGGACATATTGCTTTTTCCTTAAACTTTACCTTAATTGAGCTCTCGTATTGGAAATTAAAACGATGTTCTGCTTACTGAAAAAAAACGTACGGCTCAAAGGAGACTCGCTTCTCCCTTAAAGTTTATGCAGACTGAGCATTGGTTTTAGCAGACTTTATGAAGAAGTAAAAACAAAAGTCTGCTGTATTATTGTTTGATGTTTGTGGTGTTTGTACTAATGTGACTGTATGTTTCAGAAATGGATCAGATGACTCCAGGAGCTGGCTGGTCATCACATAGATCCTATGGAAGTGGTTAGTGCTGTTTCAGTTTGTAGTGTAAAAGTAAAGTTTGTTTTATTTAACGACGCCTCTAGAGCACTTTGATTTTTATCTGATCATCGGCTATTGGACGTCATACATATGGTCATTATGACATATGTCTTAAGAGGAAACCCACTGCCGCCATTTACGCTACTCCCGATAAGCTGCAAGGGATGTTTTATATGCACCGTCCCGCAGACAGGACAGCAAATACCATGGCCTTTGATAAACCAGTTGTGGACCACTGATTGGAACGGAAAATTGTCCTAACTTCAAATGGGTGCACTGAGAAGGATTGATCCGACAACCGACCAGTTCACAGGCAGACACGCTACCATTTGATCTAGATCCCGCTCCCCAGTCTGTAGTGTGTGCTTCCTATTAAGCCTTTTAATTTTAAAGTCAAGTATGCGGCCCAGTGATTAAAGGGTGTGCCTTAGTGATCCAGTGGTAGAACATCAGACTCTCAAGCTGATGACTGTGGTTCAAAACCTGTTGGAGGCTGGCTCACACTTGACACCAAATGTTTGATATCCAGTAGCCAGTGATTAATAAATCAGTGTGCTCCAGTGGTGTTGTTAAACAAAACAAACCAGGTGATTAAAAATTAGACGGCTCCGATGTGTGGAGAAGACAGGTGTTGACCATTATGTAGCAACTGTTGTCAGGTCTTTAAAAAATATTAAAAGCACACGTTATACAGTTTTTGCGCCTTACATTATAGTATTCATACAGGAAAAAGCATGGACCAATTAAACTGGAAATGGAAGTTTATTAAAAGATGTTGATAAAAAAAAAAATTAAATTCCATTAAAATGTCATTTATTTTAAAAATAAACGTTAAGTACATGGAAAATGAAAAGGCTGCTGTTAATTATGTTTTCAGTTTGAAAGAGAAAGTAGCTCGATGGTGAAGCCTCTAGGTCAGGTACTGATAAAACTCTCAGTGAAATGATAGAAATTACAAAATATTTCCACTCGCCTGAGAGACAGTGCCCTTGAAAAGTTACTAGTGTCTATGAAAAACCACCAATCTCACCCTACCCATTGGCACCCATATTATTTGTTGAAAACATGACTGACAAATTGAGTAACCCTGGACTGACAAGACAAACCCACATAATTTAAATAGTTAGTAATGCCATAAAAATGGGAAACCCAAAAATAAATTTGCCAACTGAACACCCCATTTCCTTAAAACCTGTGTCAACGCCTGCTTGACTACACATACACATACACTCATTCATTTTTGTGCAGGGTATTGTTAAAGAAATTACTTCTTCATTTATCCAATTAATGGTCTTAATGAGCTTTGTGAAAGCATTCTTTAAATGTGATTGGTTTTCTAAACTAAATTTGAATTATAAATCAAATATTCTGAATTGTAGTTATTGACAAATTATTTTTAAAAAAAACTAAGTTTTGTAATATTTTTATTTCAGGTCAGCGTCGAGACTCGTATGACATTAAACGACAGCAGTTGCCACCTCTAGGAGGTTACTATGGTCAGCTGGCCAGTATGGGGTCACCAGCAGGGCCAGGAGCTATGATGCAGCCTGGGCCGTCTATGACCCCACCTCCTTCACTGTCCGGGTCCTCTTCCAATCTTGCACTTAGTGAATGGGGTAAACTTATTTTAAATCCTCTTCCAATCTTGCACTTAGTGAATGGAGTAAACTTATTTTAAATCCTCTTCAAATCTTGCACTTAGTGAATGGGGTAAAATTATTTTAAATCCTCTTCAAATCTTGCACTTAGTGAATGGGGTAAAATTGTATTAAATCCTCTTCCAATCTTGCACTTAGTGAATGGGGTAAACTTATTTTAAATCCTCTTCCAATCTTGCACTTGGTGAATGGGGTAAAATTATTTTAAATCCTCTTCCAATCTTGCACTTAGTGAATGGGGTAAACTTATTTTAAATCCTCTTCAAATCTTGCACTTAGTGAATGGGGTAAAATTATTTTAAATCCCCTTCAAATCTTGCACTTAGTGAAAGGGGTAAAATTATATTAAATCTTCTTTGAATTTTGCACTTAGTGAAAGGGGTAAAAATTATGTTATCTTTACATCTTGCACTTAGTGAATGGGGTAAAATTATTTTAAATTGTCTTTAAATATTGTACTTAGTTAATGGGGTAAAATTATTTTAAATCATTTTTAAATATTGCACTTAATGAAGTAAATTAAAAAAATTATTCATAGTTTGCACTTGGTGAATGGTGTAAAATTATTTTAAATTATCTTTCAATCATTTAAAAACTTTCAAATCTCGCACATAGCGAATGTAGTAAAATTGTATTTAAATCATTTAAAAACTTTTATTAAATCTCACAATTGGCAAATGAGGTAAAATTGTCTTTAAATCATTTTAAAACATCTTTCATTTGACAAATGTAAAATTGTCTTTAAATTAAAACTTCGAAATATTCCTTTTACTGAATAAAGTAAAACTGTCTTTAAATCATTTTAAATCCTCTTCAGTCTTGCCTGTAGTGAATGGGTAAAACTGCATGCATTGCCAGCTAAAAATATTTTTTGAGCTAACCAACTTGCTAACACTTTGTAAGTTGTTATTTTCAATTACAGGCATCAGTGGTGCAGGTCGATCTTATTCGGCAGCACCGGGAGCGGAGGCAAAGTACCGCGGCAGTCTCATATCTCCTGCCAATGGTTTGTTTGGCAGTACGTCTTTCTTCCCCAACAGAAACCTGGCATCGAGAAGGTGAGCTGCTGTTACAGTTGACACTTATAGCCACTGAATAAATAATTTTCTGGTGTGTCGTTAAACAATCCTTTCCTGAGCGCAAATCTTACATTTGCTTAATGTTTTTATTTCATTGTAATGTCTACAACCATACCACATTGAAAACACCATTTCTTGTGCTATCATTGAAGTTAAGCAATGTCGGGCTCAGTCAGTACTTAGATGGGTGACCACCTCGGAGCACTGAGTGCTGTACACATTTATTTTAATGTGAGCCTCAGTGGACCATTGGTTGATCCTTCTCACTGCACCCATTTGCAGTTTGGGCTGTTTTCTGTTCCAACCAGTGGTCCACAACTGGTTCATCAAAGGCCGTGGTATCTGCTGTCCTGTCTGTGAGATGGTGCATAAAAAAGATCCCTTGCTGCTTATCGGAAGGAGTAGCCTATGTAGAAGCAGCGGGTTTCCTCTAAAAGATAAATGTCAGAATGATTATGTATGACATCCAATAGCCGATAAGATAATAATCAATGTCCTCCAGAGGCGTGGTAAAATAAAAACAAACTTCACAGTGGTCCAGTGATAGAAAATCGGACTCAAGCTGATGGCAGTGGTTCAAAACCTGTTTGAGGCTGGCCCACACTTGTCTACATCTCAAAATAATCAAATGTTTGACATCCAGTAACTGATGATTAATAAAATCTGTGATCTAGTGATGTTGTTAAACATCAACAACAAAAAATTTATTGTACATAAAATATATGATGGTGCCTTATTCTTTTGACTCTATATTCCACAACTGGTTCATCAAAGGCTGTGGTATGTGCTGTCCTTTCTGTGGGATGGTGCATGTAAAAGACCCCTTGCTACTTACCAAGCGGGATGTAACTCAAATGGTAGAATGTCCGTCTGAACCGGTCGGTCATCGGATCGATCATACTCAGTGGACCCATTTGCTGTTTGGTCTATTTTCCATTCCAGCCAGTGGTCCACAACTGGTTCATCAATGGCCGTGGTATGTGCTGTCCTGTCTATGGGAAAGTGCATATAAAAGACCCCTGGCTGCTTTTCAGAAAGATTAGCATGTGTGGCAGTAGAGGGTTTCCTCTAAATAAATATGTCAGAATGATGATATGATTGACATCCAATAGCCGATGATTAGATAAAAATCAATGTGCTCTAGAGGCGTCGTTAAATAAAACAAACTTTACTTTTATTCTTTTGTCTTTTTTACATCTGTATTTTGAATGTATGGTTATTGTATGTATTTCAGTGCTAGTCTGTGCAAGGAAGTTACAGGAAGAAGCCGTTTGCTAGAAGACTTTCGAAACAACCGCATCCCAAATTTACAGCTGAAAGATCTTACGAACCATGTTGTAGAGTTCTCCCAGGATCAGCATGGATCAAGGTATGTGTATTGAATAAAAACCCAGTTATTTGAAATATTATAGTTTCCTCTGTTCTTAACATTCATTGAATGTCATGGAATTAAAAAAAACAAAAACATTTTTGATTACTTTAAAATCATGGAGTTTTGACTATTACTTATGTCTTTGGAAATCACGGAATTTTGTATTTATCTATGTCAAAATATGGAATTCATTTTCTTGTTTTTGTTCCTGTTAAAAGTGATTTTTGCTAATTAGTTGACATGATGAACAGGCATATACAAAACAATAATATTAGCAATATACTTGACATTTCATGGCTGAACTTTATTAATTCTTTAACACATTTGATGCCACATTGTTTTTTTTATTACAGATTTATTCAACAAAAGCTGGAGCGAGCCACCCACCCGGAGAAGGCGATGGTTTTTGGAGAGATTCTCACAGCTGCATACAGCTTAATGACAGATGTGTTCGGAAACTATGTTATACAGAAGTTCTTTGAGTTTGGCTCAAGTGACCAAAAACAGACGTTAGCTCAGCGAGTACGAGGCCATGTTCTCCCACTAGCTCTACAGATGTACGGATGTCGAGTCATACAGAAAGCTCTCGAGTCAATTCCGCCTGATATGCAGGTAAATGGCGGGGATAAGAATACAAGCAATTATTGGCTCCCTTTCTTTGATCTTCTATGACCCATTGATGTCAGTTTCATCCATGAAGCTCATGCCTATCATTCTTTAGCAATATACTGTAAATCATGAAAATAACACGTCCCTAAATTCATGCTGAAATGCAAGACTGAAATGCGACATGAAATTAATGTGTGTGACCTTCAGTACGGTACTTCCCGAACATTGAGAACACTTAAATATGTAAGAAACAACTATGGGTTAATTGCCTACAGACAAAAGTAAACACATAATATGCAAGGCTATCATTACACATAGCCGGAAGTTTGTTTTATTTAAATGTGTAAGAAACAACTATGGGTTAATTGCCTACAAACAAAAGTAAACACATAATATGCAAGGCTATCATCACACATAGCCAGAAGTTTGCTGGACTAATGGTTAAGTAAATACCTTTAATCAGACTTTCATTACATTCTCACGTTGTGAGTTGGGTCTTGCATTAGTTTTAATGGATTTTAATTAAATATGACAGGCAATTATTGGGTACTGGTATTTTATTTGAAGAACCCATCTTATATGCACTATTGTTAGAAATAAATGCATCACATTAATATGAATAACCATGGACTCGCATTTTCCCCATTAATATCATGATCGCCTTAATTTCAAGATCTGCAGTAATGCATAATTTTTTTCTCCAAAAACTAACTTTTGTATTTTTAGGTGGAGATTGTGAAGGAATTGGATGGTCATGTATTGAAGTGTGTTAAAGATCAGAATGGCAACCACGTTGTTCAGAAGTGCATCGAGTGTGTCGATCCCAAGCACCTCCAGTTCATCATTGACGCTTTCAAAGGCCAGGTATGTTAAATAAAACCACATTTGAAATACTTTCATGACTATTAAATTTAATGTGAAAGAAATAGTTCAAGTACTCAGAAATTGTGTTCAAAAGTTTATCCAAAATTTGTTTATGAATTTGACCTTTTGTTTCGTGTACAAAACCATTTAGCATTTTGTCGATGCCAACTATAATGTCATGGATGATAGTTAGAGCCATCAGTGTAAGTCTGGTACTTTTAGCCGTCCTGTATTTCTCATCCCTGGGTTAGGTAATACAGGGTTTCCGTGGTCATTAAAAAACCTGGAAAAGTTTTGAAATTGGCAAAATACTTTTTAAGGGCCTTGAAAAGTTTTGAAATTTTTGTTAAAACTGAAAAGTCATGGAAAAGTTTTGAAATTTCCTCATCGGCCAAAAGTTTTTCGAGTGCGAGTGATTTGTTTTAATTACTTTTTGTGATGCATTAAGTTCCTTAAAACTTTTTTTCACCGTTGAAAGTTTTTTTTTTTTCCTCTAATGAGTAAAAATCCTGTCTTTTTATGCAGGTAGAACATTCAGTTTTTCTATATTTCAATTTTAGCTCATGGAACTGTGATGTATCGGTACATTTTTACAGATTCATGTGCGAAAAGGTCATTAAATTTTTCAAAAACGTTATGGCAAAGTTTTGAAATTTGATTCTTTAAAGTATAAATGAACCTTGGTAATACCAGGTTATACTGAAACCCCTGCTGAGCGATCAAGAGTGATATATTTTCTGTAATGCTCAGTGCTGATTACGATAGCTGGTATGTTTTTAAACAACCAATTCATTTCATTTCCCATAACTGTGCACTATACATGACTCTTATTTCTTTTTTGTCTTATAGGTTTTCACTCTTTCAACACATCCATATGGCTGTCGCGTAATTCAGCGTATTCTTGAGCACTGCACTCAGGAGCAGACAACTCCAATCCTGGAAGAACTGCACGAGCACACCGAGCGCCTCGTTCAGGACCAGTACGGCAACTACGTCATCCAGCACGTACTCGAGCATGGTCGTGCCGATGATAAAAGTACCATTGTGTCGATGATACGTGGCAAAGTCTTGTTGCTTAGTCAGCACAAGTTTGCGAGGTACTTTCTTGCCACTAATATAGTAGAATCCTCTTAATTGCATAGGCATTTTGCCCAAATGTTTTATACAATTAATAGAATAATTTCTTTATCAAAAATGCCCATTTAAAAATCATGTTATTATTCTAGTACATTCTGGTTTAAATCATAGAACATCTATCAAACAGTTCTTACAAAATATCAGAAATATTCAATATAGTAAGGAATTTGTTGACCATAACTGGGCTATAAAATATGAAAAAAAAAAGTTTACGGTTACACTTCGTGGTAATTTTGTGATTGTTTAATAAAAATGTATTAGATCCGCTAAGGAAACTGAATTTGGTGATTAAAGAAACACCTGCAAAACTCTGAGCAACTTTATGTAACAGACATAAAAAATAAAAACCCTTTATTTTCCATTGCTGATTTCTTTTACAATGTTTTAAAAGACTTGTGAAAAATTTGAGGCTAATAAATAGTACAATTATTATTTTCTGTTATATGTTGCTTGATGTATTTTTGGCATTAATAGATTTTTCGTAAAAATGGTAATGGGTTGAAATCTTGGTTGAGGTAGTTTTTAAATATTTAATAAACATTAAATGTTTTTAATTGATCTTTGTGGTTATGCATAGTTTTTCTTTTGATACATAGCATACACTTTACATGGAGTTAATGTAACTTTGATTGTTTCAGTAACGTGGTGGAGAAATGTGTTTCGCATTCATCACGCGCAGAGAAAGCCATGCTTATTGAGGAAATTTGCTCAGTAAACGATGGGTATGTATTTGATAATATTCCCTTTTTTTTTTAAAACTTAATATACCGATTTTTCATGCCTCAGTTGTCAGCCTTAGAGGTAAGGCATCAGAATATGTATATTGTTACATTATGTATTGGTAAGGCATCAGAATATTAATATTGTTACATTATGTATTTATGTATATTATTACATGTATGGGAGTGGGATGTAGCTCAAGTAGTAGTGTATCCGCCTGTGAAGCAGTCTATCAGATTGATCCTTCTCAGTAGACCCATTTGCAGTTCGGGCTATTTTCCATACCAACCAGTGGTCCACAACTGATTTATCAAAAGCTGTTGTATATGCTATCCTGTCTGGGAAAGTGCATATAAAAGACCCTTGCTGCTTATCAGAAAGAGTAGCCTATGTGGCAGCAGCGAGTTTCCCCTAAATATGTCAGAATGACCATGTGTTTGACATCCAATAGATGATAAGATAAATATCAATGTGCTCTAGAGCCATCATTAAATAAAACACTTTATTGTTATTACTACAGTTTTATTATTATTACAGTTCTGTCTTTGACTCTTTTTTTATTATTTTTTTAAATTTTAGTGCCTTGTACACAATGATGAAGGACCAATTTGCTAACTACGTTGTACAGAAGATGATCGACGTTGCAGAGCCACCACAACGCAAGGTCCTTATGCACAAGATACGACCACATATTGGGACACTTCGCAAGTATACATACGGCAAGCACATCCTTGCCAAACTTGAGAAGTTTTTCCTTAAGAACAGCTCCGACCTTGGTCCGATTGGAATGCCACCCAATGGAGCCTTGCCATGATCCATCAGGCATCCTTGCATCATGCACCTCCTTCACATCCTCGATGGTTGCCATAGTGAATTCACCTACAGTAACTTCATACCCAGAGATTCATTAAGAGGATTATAGAAAATGTAGTTTTTAATCTATCTCTTAATAATCTAGATAATAATTTTACATTTAGAAAATGTAGTATTTATCTCCTAATACTCTAGATGATAATTTTACGTTATAGAAAATGTTAGATGATTTAATCTGTTTCCAGTTACTTGTGATTCTGACACTTGGAGAGTCGTTTAGAAGATTATAGAAATTATTCAATTTAATCTCTCTTAAATACTTTTTCTTTATTTTGTTTTTACAAAATTTGTAAACAGTTGATAAAAACTGAAATTTGGAAATGATTTTAATAGGTTTTTGTGGAATTTGGCTTTGATTGAAAGAATGGGAGATAATGCAGATTTTTACCAACTTCAAACTGAATATGTTGTATATAATAATATTCAGATGTTTTACTCTAAAAGCACACAGTTAGAAAATAAAAAAATTTAGTAGTTTGGGTATGGAATTTATTCAACCTTGATATTTTCTTTATTGAAATAACAAAAATGAGTTGTTTAGTCAGTTATAAACATTTTTGTACATGTACCCTTGAATTTGTTTCATAGTACAATCGGATGAACACTTTGTTCACTTCATTTGTAATTACACATTCAGCCCGGGAAATGAGTTAGGAATGTTTTGCAGTGAATACTTTAATGTTTTAATGTAACAAAATGTTTTAAGATAAATGATTATCTTGTTTTACTAATAACACTAACCCTTGATCCGGGTATCTTGATTTAAAAAAAAAAAAAAATTGAAACGTAGGGTTGTCCCAAAAGTTTTCAGCCTGGTTATAAAAGAAATGCACACTTGATATTGACATCATTTTCAAGTCTTTCCTGAGTTGAGCACGTTTCGTTAATTCTTCCTACTGCTTTGCTTATACATTTTAAAAACTAAGAGCTAAGATTTTGTGTTTGGGAAATAAGTAAAAGTCAGGGTGGTGGTGTAGAGGGGTGGGATCTGAAGAATAAGCTGGGTGTAGCAGAATTCAGAAACAACAGTCACTAATGGTACCAACCTCAACTTGCAAGGAATGGTCATGAGATTTTATCCATCCTGTTTAATTCAGAATAGAAGATGAAAACAAAGTGTTGCTATGTTAGTATGCAGGGATTGAATTTCATTGAGGCATTTGCCATTCCACCCTGTTCCTTTGCTGCAATTTCATTTCTGACAAGGCAAATATTGCTGTGCCTTTTTTTTCCACTTACCCCATAGAAAACTCACATATGCCAGTGTACCTCTTGTGTGTTAAAAGTAGCCTTGGTGCCCTCTTGATTCCTAGGAATAATCGCCAAGCCCCAAACACCAAAGTTCGGCCCCAGAGTATGTACATAATAGAATCATTTAACATACTTCATTTGTCACTCAAACCTCAATAGACAATATTTGTTTGTGTTGTTGGGCGGGTGGGTCATTAACCAGTCATTCTATGTTGACTTCAATGTGGTTCTGTATAACTTAAAAAGTTTGGTATCCTTTTGACACCTCTTTCATAGTTACCCCGAAAGATTTTGGGACATCCTAATTAAGCCACAAGTCCAAATTTCTTTGATGTCTAGTCTAAAACACCTTTATTTTTTATTATTATTACTTTTCGGAGTCCACTTTATTTCTATAGGGCTATCAGTAGCTTTTTTCCTCCGGAAAGCCTATTTGTAACCATTTCATGTTAACATTAATTATCTAGTAACTACATAATTTGTAATTTTAAGTTAATTTCTGCTGTTTAAGCCATTTTTAAAATAAAGTTTGTGTAACTTTCATCTCTCAGTTTAGAGTTGTATGAAACCTAAAATAATATTAATTATTGAAGTTACTTGGTAGTAAAATTTCATTGGATTATATTTAATGAGATAAAGAATTTAAATCTACTTTAAATATTTTCACTTGACCACTTCTGCTTATTTCTTGGGCTGCCCATCATAATCTAACTTGAGTCCGACAGACTTGTTTGAAACGTAGTGAATCATGAAAGTATCATTCCATACGACATTTGTCTAGCATCTTTGGATGTGAAGTCGAGTTTGCCATGCTGTTGGTTTTTTTGTGCTCTTTTCCTAGAGCTGTTTCATTGGAATATATATGTTTTTACATTCTTTTCTATCTTGTTTTACTTGTATTTGTTAATTTTTCATCCTTTAAAAGGAGCATTAATCAAATTGTAGCTTACAATTTTTTGAGAAAATTTGATGATAATTTCGTCACAATTTTGACTTATTGCTGTTTGTGGTTTATTTGGGTATTAAATTTCATGTCCGTTCCTGCAATTACCATGGCTTGCGAACACCAACACTAAATTGTTTACCTATTGCTCTGTTTTATCCAGATTCCAGCCAATCTTTACAACTAGTTCACAACATCAGAAAAGTCGGTTTGCCAATAACCGATAAAATTATTGTGCTGGAGGGGTGGGGGGTCATTAAATAAACTGTTATGTTAGCAGTTTGACTTTTATTAACGTTCTGTCATTCTTAATGTTTCATACTGGCTTTCCAGTTTGCTTTCGAGCTAATTGTACATAAGTCTTAAGAACATTTTGGTTGATTGACACATCCCATGGTATATTGTTGGAACTAGGGTTAGATGATACTTGTATTGTCGGTAGCTAGTTTAGCATTGGGGTGTGTGTTCAGTTCATTGTTGTGGCTTGTCACTAGTGCCTTTGTGTTTAATTGCTGATTGGGGTTTATTGCAACACGTTCACGTAGGGCTGCAACTATATGGGATACAGTATCGGATGGTGATACCCGGTTTACGATATGATGCATTGATACAAGGTGATGTATTGCGATACATATGATACATTTTCTAAGTCTGGATGAAAAAGAAATGAAAATTTAGGTTATATATAAAAAAAAACATTCCTTCGAATTTTATGGACAATTTGTGTGAGAAAGTAAAAATGTACATACTTCTGAAGAATTTGGACGATTTGTGCTTCAAAATGTTAATTTTTAAAAATTATTCTCAGTTCATGTCTGATAATGAAGGTTTATTCAATTTTATAAAATTGAACCAAAGTGTTCATCTGTAAAAAAAACTGGTTAATTATTGATGAATATTTAAAATTAAGCACAGATAATACTTATGTATCGCCATTCATATATCAGGTATTGTATTGTGGCTATCCCGCATCGTTACAGCTCTGGTTCACAGTACACCAACTTAAATAAAATCGGATACTGGAAATCAGCGATATGATTTTAATTAGATAAACAGTATAGTATGTTTGCAACTGAAATCATGTTGGACGTAATGTTTAAACTAAGTTGATTGAGAAAAATTTTAGGCACATATTTGATACGAGCTTAATCATGTTGGTACGAATGTTCAGGTAAAGATGTAACGTACTTTGGCAGTACAGATACAAAGTGCTTACTCTTTCTGGATGATAACAGCTGTTACTAGAGGAATATCATGCACTTGATTCATATTGTGGGAGCAGGTTTTTATAATATATTGAGATACATTTTTAATGCAATGGATATTTGAATATTGTCTTACTGAAATCACACGTGTGGCGGGATAGGATATCCAATCAGATGTCATGCAATGTAATATTGATTACAGTCTGTCAGCAGTCCCAGTGCATAAATAGGTCTTCTTTTTTTTTCATCATGAATAGTTGTGAAAACATCTCAATTTTCTACTCGTGTTTTTGTTAAAATAACTCAAACATGTTCTTAGTATTTTTGTTTGACCTGTCAGTCTTAATTAACAAAATGATGCTAAAATTCTGACTAATTTGGCATTCTTTGATACGAAATCTGTAATGATTCTGAAAGTTTTAATTTGATTTGAATAATTCATAAAGTATCTTGATCTGTAGAATTTGTTTTATCTTATTTCATCAAAAATTTCATAATTGACTGGTTATCCAATGCCGCCACACATATATTAAACAAATAATGTATTGGTAACAATATTTTCGCGTCTTATTTAAAAAAAAAATGTTTCTTTTATAAGGAGACAAGTGCAATGCTATATTGCAGTAAATACAAAGTTAATAGTTTTCTTACAAAGCATTTTATTTAGGTTTTCTCCCATTTGAACAATATTCTCTTTCAATTACAGTTGTTACCAGTACATCATTTGTCCAGATGCTTAATGTATATATTACATTTCTGTTAGAAAACATTAATTGAGGTATCCATTGCATTATATTGCCACTGGTTATAGGTGGGTCTCGGACAGAAATTAAATCGGGGACTACTGTTAACTGCTTTTTGAGCAGTTATAATTTGTACTAAAATAGTGTGGTATTCTCCCAGTGTACATACATAATATAAAATATCAAGAAACAATTTATATTTGAATCGTTTCTGGCTTAATTAGTTCGTTACTATTCAAATTAGGATTGCTCATCAATATTTAATATTTTAAGAGTTCAGAAAGATTATTTTAATAGATATGTGATTGACCCTTTAATTATTATTATCAGTAGTGTGTTTTCTACATTGATTCAAAACAATTTGTAAATCATGACTGATGTAGCTTCTTTGGTCACCAAATTAATATTTTTTCCCATCAGAAAAGATAAATATCTGTCTTTAAAAAAAAAAATGCCTGTTAGGATATTTGGCTAGTGATTAAGTTGACCCAGTAAATATTTATAATTAAACAATGAGATCGAATTGTTTTCATCTTTTGTATATACAATTGTCATTGTATAAACAAATGTCAACCCTTTTTCTCATACTTTGTACAATCATATCTTATAAATAATTAGTGATTTCCCCCCCAGAAACAGTTCCGAGTTGTACATAATTTCGACTAAATTAGTTTCTCTAGAAAAAAACGCATTCACATATTTACCATGTTTTTTTACATAGCAATTTTATTGCATTGGCCAAAGAAAAAAGAAAAAAAATCCTTCTAATTTGTTAATTATTTTAATACAGTTAATGGAGTTTTAAAATATATAAAGGATGTTTTATCACTTATTATTAAATATTGCCCAGGGAATTACAAAACAAGTATTCTATTATTAAAATAAACCTACAAAATTCAGCTTTAGAAACTGTTGCTTTCCTGAGGCAAGTAGAAATTACTGGGGACGGATTAAATTTAATAATGCTAGTCTCCCAGACAGATGTTTTCGTAAAAACTGATTTATTTAGAGTTGAAATTTCATTTATCAAAATTAATTATATAATCAACTATATACTACCTAGGT
Source organism: Symmetromphalus regularis (assembly GCA_032355785.1). NCBI lineage: Eukaryota > Metazoa > Mollusca > Gastropoda > Neomphalida > Neomphalidae > Symmetromphalus > Symmetromphalus regularis. Next base: position 6,761 of record JAULBS010074084.1, on the reverse strand, counting down.
TATGTGTTCCATGAACAGCATCCTATCAAAGGTTTGTCATTAAGCGTAGGCCCCAAATGTTGCTTCTCATGATCTGTTTAATAAATCACTTGGTTTTAGCCAGTACTTGGAAACTTTTGATTTTTAATTGGGGCTATAACTGTTATAGACGGCTAGTCCCCAGGGGAGAGGAAATATTTATAAATTGCTGTCCCTGAAGTAATACTTTCAAAGATTTTTTTAAATGTCTAATGTGGGCAGCACTAGTGGATGCACGGGAGGTTTAGGGGCTGTAGAAAGCCCTCCTTTGTTTTTCTAAGAAACAATTTTTGAATTTAAAAATAAAAAAGGAAAATGCCTTAAATATAGGAAACCAAAAAAGTGGCTAATTGACACCTGCCCCCATTCCTTTAAACTTGTGTCCACACCTGGACTGTACAATAATTTTTGGTTAGGCAGTAATATTGTTCAGATTAATGGAAATTTTTTCTTTCTTTTTGCTCTTTGCAAAACATAATTCTTGAAATTTTACTGTAAAAAAACAAAACAACCAAATCTTGTAAGCAAATCTTGCTTCATTTGTAAAGTGTAAATATGCACAGATGTACAGTTTTGTAAAAATAAACAAAAAGTCATGATACATTGATAGCTCATATTGTAAATCTCTTCCATTTTACAGGAGCTTAGCTTCGATCTAAGCTTCCCATCCTCTTGTAAAAAAAACAAAGATGTATAAAACTATTTTATATTATGTTAATAACTCGTTCTAAAGAGTGCATGGAATCTTTCATGGCCTTATTGTTTTCTACCAAACATGTATAAATGTATAGAAAGCTCAGTATTGTAAAGAAAGAACACATTATATTGGTGCTATTGTATGAAATACACAAAATTCCTTTGAGTAAATATTTGTACAGTCACCTCGAAGATTTCACACTGTAAAAAGTTTTCCATAGTCTCATATTAAAGTGCTGGTTTTGGCAGTTCGCTGATTAATATCTTTTACTCGTACAAAATAAAAATGCACCTACGTGCTAGAAAATATGTTTCGACAATGGTCAGCAATTCAGAATTTGGTATTGCAGCCTGAGAGGTCAGGCCAGTCTGATCTATAGTAACCTAGATCATTTTTCTAATGAAAATGAAATTGCAATTTTTGGCAATTGTGAATATTTTTCAGTCTATAATAACTGATGAATGAATTAACTTGCAGATGTTTCTAAAATCTTTCATTACTAGTCGACACATAAACATGTGAATTAGCTTAAGATTTTATTAATATGGTAGACTCATTTGGAATTTGTTGGAGAGTGAGGGGTAATTCCCCCATCTAAATGTAACTTCATATTTTATACAATTTCTCACTTTCATAAACTGCCTTGCTTTCAGAACAGGCTGGTCTTCGCGGTCATTACATAGCAATTTCATTAGCTTTGATGCGTGTATAAAAACTAGTCTAGCTAGCAGTTTCATTCTGAACAAACCCATGGTTTTTCCTATTTGTTTATAAGTGAAAGACATTAATGAAAGAACTGCCGAGATTACTTCTTTAATACAAACGTAAACATTTCAGCAGTCCGGTTCAGCAATCATCTTGATGGTGATGTGGAGCCCTTGCAAGTAGTTGCCATGGTTTCTGGTTTGTGTGCAATGTATTGCATGCAATAGTTGTAGCAAGGCAGGCATGATGTATGTATGTATATGTATTTTACTTTATGCTTTGTGTTTTTATTCTTATATTAATATTGTGTAGAAACTGTAATATTTGTTCATATAGTGTAAATGAACTGTATCCTTAATAGATGTACATTTATACATTATTTCAATTGTAGATTTTCACAGTTTGTACAGGTGTACATTTTCTTGTAAATGGGAAAGTATTTTGTGATTTTTTTTTCTTTCTATTTCCGTGTACAGAAATCATGATGCTAACATCTCACTCAACCAGCCATTGTGTACAAATGTCATTGTTTAGTACGGAATAAATTCACGTTTGTTCATATGTGCACACCACTTTGAAATTGGGACCGTTTATGAATTGTTCAATAATTTAAATGTTTCAGTAGCATTTATGTATGAATGTAGTGTGTTTTTGACGTGCCGTCTTTTCATTAGGTTGAGAAATGTAACCATGCTAATTATGTCATTAATGTACAGTAATTTAGAAGAGGAATGGCAACAATCTTAAATATATAGTGCGAGCTTTTAAAGATTTTATAGCTTTTTAATGAATCATACTGTTAACATAGAACATATTTAAGTCTGTTGTGATAAGACGATAGCAAATAAAGCTTTGATTTCCTTATAGATGTAAAATTCTAAAAGTATAAATATTTTGATGACAGTTTACCTGATATGTATAACTAAATTTTATAAATTAATTTTCTTTTAAAAAAATAAGTTTTATGAAAACGATAAAATTTAGTTTAAAACAAATGGAAAAATGATACAAGCCTTGAAACGTCACGAGCGATTCTTGAAGCTAGTAAATAATTGGGTTAAAAATGCATTGATAAAACTGAGATGCCTTGTAAATATTTAACGATGATTCAAGCTTAGAAGCCTGCAGTATTTATTTAATCTAAGGGGAATAACTAACACTTCAGATTGATATGCAAATGAGTTTTTGTCCCTTTGTACTGCAAGATTTCTATCAAATATTTTTATATTTGTAATTCTTATCACTATGCGAGTCTAGTGACTAGTCACTTATAAGTTAATAAAAGACTACTAACATTTCTCTGTGATTTAACAGTTAAATTTTATTTTTGATTGTATAGCATTGGTGACAAAATAATGACTAGTACTGTTATAACCGATAGATGAACTATACTTTGATCCATTTCTTAAAATTCACTTTTGTTGGCTTTATTACTTTTCTAATTTTACTAAATAACATTTCTAAAAATTCCTTTAATTTAGTTTAGTGACCAATATAATAATCCAAACAAATGTTACATGTCAATGATAAAATGTACAGATGAGTAGTATGTTCAAATATTTCATCTCCAAGCCCTTTTATTTGTGAGAAATATCCATATTTGTGAACAAAAAATATATACAATTAAATCTAAAAAAAAGTGTTTCAGACAATTAAAATGTACTTTATCATTTATAAAATAGATAACTAACAAACTAACTTAGCTTTTAATTTAATATTTTAAATATGTACATATTGATGGCATTTGTTTCCAGATTTTGCGACGTTTAAATGTTTTCTTTAATGACGTACCTTCTCATGTACATTTTTTCACAGACTTTGTAACAGATGTTTCATGTGTTTATTTAGTCAAAGTTACATGCGACTTAAATAAATTTCCTTTTTTCACAGACTTAACAGATGTTTCATGTGTTTATTTGGTCAGTCACGCGAGACTTAAATAAATTTCCAAGTTTGCATTTAAGGTCATATTTTTTTAAAAGAAAAAGTCATTCTTCTATTCACCTATTGTGTTTGAGGTTATTTTCTGAAGATTTTAGACGATCATCTGACGAAATGATACCTAGTAGTGTTGTAACTGATAAGATTTAAGTTTTTCACATAAGCAGATTTTTGTGTGGGGTTTGTTAGGACGTAATAAAAAATTGTTCGGTGAAACTAATTCAGATGTCACCTCATTACTGTGCACGTAACATTGACAAATCAGTGTGTATATTGTAGGCTGTACGTATTGTTGCTTTTGTATATTGGTCAGATAAATAAAAATGTATTTTTCAAGCTTTTGCCACTATTCTCCATACAGATGAACTCTTTTCTGAATGTAAAAATGATGTTAATTGTTGTCTAAAAAGAATTTTACATGGATAACTTTTGCTCGAACATTTTTAACTATTAATTGATGAAATATTAAGTTTACATCTTGTTAAATAGAAGGGAAAAGTTACCTGTTCATTAACAGTCAATTATTTGTTTGAAGGTATTAAAATTTCATAATTTTTTGTATGAAGATCTCTATTATTGGTAATTCTTGAGAGTTGACAGGCGTGCAATTTAAATAAACTGTTTCCTATAATGCAAATGATAAAAAGTGTCTCGCATTTATTTTTCTAATGGCAAGTTTGTGATGTGGCACTTTTTATAATTCTGGTTTTGTTTTATATTAGGCTTTGTCGGTTCGCATTGAAGTTAAAATAGATTTTTTTATCAGCCATCTCTTTATGGCATGACTGAAATTGCGCAGTGTTTTGTAGTCATTGCTTGCGACTGTTTGAGCACGCCAGTGCTGTACTGCGACAACTGTAGCTTTGTGACAATGTACATGCTGTACAAAATGTGTATTACCATTTCGGATCATGAAAATAAACTTACCCATGATCTGTTCAATGTGTTTGTTTGTCTTTGTCAGCATCATTTGAAATGTTCAACAATCATTTGAAATGTTATTTTATCCAAATTGTGGACATCTTCATTAAAAAAAAAAACCTCTTCAGTTCTACTCAACTCTGGCTTTCCATTGCCAGCACAATCTTGTATGTAATCACAAAGAAATACTTCACAAAATATGCATAACTTTATTTTTTTATCACAAGACAAATAATTAAAATATCTTCAGTTAACATGATAGGAAATGTTCACTCAGTGGTCTTTTCGATTTATCCATTGTGTAATAATTCCGGTCCCTTTAAATCATTTGACTAGTTAGGAAACAATTTTCCACCACCACAGATCTATCACACATTCACTTGTGCAATTGAAAAAATGTCCATGGCAAAATTGCTGTGGAGAAATAATGTCCACAGCAGTTTTAACGTTCACATGTTTCCAACACCAAGTTTGCTAAGAAACAAATGCTCCTTGAAAAAGATAAATTTAGTCTGGCAAAAAAGTGCTGTGGCGATCTCCAGAGCATTGCCGAATGCCGTGGGCAATTTCGGGGGTTGCTGTTTACGACTCTGAAGTCTTCAGACAATACTCTACTCCATAGCAACATGGGATATTTTATTTTTGTTTCCCACATACAGGATCGTGATGGATCTTGCTACACTATTGGCTGGAATGAGAAACTGCATAAATAAGTCCACTGAAGAGAATAAATCTTAACAACCGATTGCACCGGGGGCAGTCACTCTACCTCTTGAGCTAGTCTTTGTTTTTTTTTTCTTTACTTGAAAATATGTGAATGGTTACGGCTGTTTTTTAAAGATGCACATTTAACCACAGCTGAAGATAAACTGTATGGTGCTTTATTTTGAATGGAGGAATAACCAGAGTAAGAACAAATGGATGACAGAATCACGGTACTTCATCCACAACATGTTTTTCTCTCTCTGGAATGAAAGGCATCGCTCCTGGAGGCAGATGAGCTCTGCGATTGGCATCTCTGAAAATAAAAACAAAAGTTACAACTTCAAATTCTACTTTTGACAGAGGAATAGCCAGTTATTATAAAAATATTACCAAACTTTGGAGAGAATATTACTTTAAAAAAAAAAATTGGTATTAAATATTAATCTCATCAAATTGAAAATATTAAAAAAATACCTATATTTGTTAGGTTAAAAATTAGTCTATCATAGGATAAACAGGGGAAGTAACTATTTGGCAAATTGTGAGACTTTCTTTGAGCTATTGGGGCTGGATTAGAGTCCGTAAAGTATTTGTCTTAAGGTGCTTTGGTCGTAAAATCGAAGCTCTTCGTGGACTTATTCTGTGATGGTTTTTTCCCCATCCCAAATAGTGCTCTAAGACTGCAACATAATTTACAACACTTTGCAAGCTACTTCTAGCAAGCTTTGTGAGAGTACATTACTTAACTCTTAACTACATGCAGTGTCATCAATTCATTGGCATTATAGTAATGTAGTGAACGCAAGGAACAATTCAATAAAGACCAACAGATGTGTATCAGGCAGCATTGGTTCAGAGAAAAAGTGGTATTTTGCTTTGAACAGATAATTTTGACTCAGTACGTTTTTTTTTCCCATCACAAATTGCGATGCGACACTGCTTATTTTGTGCCTTGGACTGGTATATCAAAGACTGGTATGTGCTGTACGGTCTAGGAAGATGTATATAAAAGATCCCTTACTGTTAATGGAACAATGTAGCAGGTTTCTTCTAAAGACTGTCTGAATTACCAATGTTTGATATTCAATAGCCAGTAATTAATAAATCATTGTGCTCCATTAAATAATTTTAAAAATTCTTCAGAATTCAGATAAAAAGTATTCCACATGTACAGCAGCGGATAAAGAATTGAAAAAAAGGACGGGTGTGACATGTTTTACAGCTACGTTCTTTCCTGCAAAGTTTGTTTATTGTTAACAACTGAAAAACTCCTGACGGGTATATTTATTTGTTCTAACGTGTACAGTGGAAAAGATGAAAACGTCTGATTTTGTTATTCTTGCAATTTTACCCCAACTGATATTTTGTGTTAGAACGCATTAAACAAATCGTGCAATTTTTGTAATATACTTTTTATTAAATGTATTTACACTTTGTTTTTTGGTTTAGTAAAGTTTGTTTCATTTAACGACGCCTCTAGAGCACATTGATTTATATTTTATTATCGGTTATTGGACATCAATCATATGGTCATTCTAATATGTATTTAGAGGCAACCCACTGCTGCCACAAAGGCTACACTTTCCAATGAGCAGCAAGGGGTCTTTTATATGCACAGTCCCATAGACAGGACAGCACATACCTTTGATGAACCAGTTGTGGGCCAATGGCTGGAATGGGAAAATAGCCCAAACTTCAAATGGGTCCACTGAGAAGGATCGATCCGACGACCGACCGGTTCACAGGCAGACACTCTACCATTTGAGCTACATCC